>CATKHJ010440210.1:0-18709 GCA_949750685.1 Vernicia montana | reverse complement strand
TTCTTACATCTATTTTAATTTTCTTTTTCTTCACAACTGAATTAATTTTCTAAATAATAGAGTAATCATATTTTTTGATAATTGTCAACACCTTCCCTGTGGGATCGACACTCTATTCACACACTATTACTTGCCCACGATCTGTACACTTGCAGATTTATCACAATACCATGACCTCATAAGTTTTATTCTTTTATTTACAATTATAATATAATATTTTAATTTCATAGTTATTCTTATTTTACTTCATTGAAATACAAAATTAATTTTGTATTGCAAAATTACTTTATATGGTAGAATGAATTTTTATTTGGTTTAAAACATATACATTGTATTAATTTTAAATATGATATACTTATTTAATTATAAACAAAATGTTTTTGAGTTATAAATCCATTATTTTTTATGTTACAATTTTCATTTTCATTTTATAATTGTATTATCAGTTTCTTTTTAAAGATATATATATTAGTAAATTTTAATGTAAATCCCCCCCCCCCCAACAAAAAAAAAAAAAAAAAAGGATTTTAAATTTTGATTTATTACAATCAACAATAATTTAAATTTTTTTAATTAATAAGTTATAACTTACAAATAATAATTTCATCAATACATCAAATTTATGATTAAATTAATCATAATGTGCATTTCCCTGAGCGCAAGTTTATAAACATAGGGAAACTATACGGTACAATATATTTTTATTGGTTTAAAGTTCGGCCAAAAGCCGAGTAATGTCTCAACAAAATACTAGTGTTTAACATTCTTTTATATTTCGGAGTTTGACTAGTCTAAATTTATGAGAAGTCTAAGTACCACAAGGGAAGTTAGGACTGTCAAACTCTGGCCCCATCACTTTTTTTTTTTTTTTTGGCCCAAAGGCCCCATCACATTTGAGTGATTAAGCAAAAACATTTTGTCTCCTTGCCACCAAAATTAATTTATAATAATTTTTGTCTTAAACAATTTGAAATAAAGTTACTTGATTCTTATTTATAAATAATATATAGGATGAATTAAGAATTGTATTTATAAAATAAAATATAATAATTATATTTTTGTTAATTAAATTTTAATTGGAGTTCTCAACTCAACTAGTAATTTTATAATTTTATAAATAATTTTAATATCAATGAACCAAAATTCATAAATAATAATAATAATTTTTTAAGATTAAGAGTCAGGGGAGAGGAGGGGAATTACTATTAACTAAAGGTATTAACTATTCAGCATAAACCGTTAAATCCAACTAAATTAGACAATTTAATTCAGTTTAACTTTTGATAAAAATAATTTGGCTTGTAATTTTTGTAAAATTCAGTTTACAATCAGTTTTTTATTTAAAATAAACCACACCAAACCATAAACCGTATTTATATTATGTATTAAAAAATTAATTTTAATTTGAAAATATGCTTTCTAAACTTTAATTTTCTTGATTTGGAATTAAAAAAAATAAGAATAATATAAGAATAATTCTTGAACCTAAAATTATTGTATTAGTTTAATATTGAATTTTAGTATCTTAACTTTGAGTTTTGGAACAAAATACAAGGACTCTTTTAAAACTTGGAAATTTTAATTATTTTTTTTTAATAATGGGTAAATTAATAAAGCAATTTGATTACAACATATTTTTAAAGAGATTTGAATTATTTATTCAAACAATTTTAAAAACTGAACTAAATCGTATTATTTCAATTTAATTCAGTTTACTTTTATATTTAAAATAGTTTAGTTCAATTTGAAAAATTAACAAATCGTACCTTACAATTTAGTTTCAAAATTCATATAAATCGTTCCAAATCAGATCTTGTACATTCTTATTTAACACTAATAAGATATTATTTAAAAATAAAAATAAATAATTTTAACGGATTAAAAAGATAAACTTAGTATATTGTGTGAAAGTTAATTTATGATATCATCTTATTATTATTAAACTAAAAAAAAATAGATAATTTTACAATATACTCAAAAGTTAATTGAGAAATGTGAGGAAAATAATTCAACTAAAGGTTAATTTGACTTCATTACCCAAATCCTATATATTGAAATTTTTTATGGAAAAATAAAAAACTCAAGAAAGTATTGGGCTAGATTTGTAAAGGCTGTGTTTGAGCATTTAAATTGAAAGGATAAAAGAAATTAAGCCATCAAGTTGTGACCATGGAAAGTGAGAAAAAGAAAACTAGAAAAGAGAGAGAAAAGGGTGTTAGTATATATAAAGTTAGAGAAAAAATATAATTTATTTACAATAATAATATATATATTATTACTATAGTATATAAGCATTTAAAAAGTTTGGATATGATAATAAATTTGTAAAAAAAATGTTATTTTTGTTTACATTATACTTTTTAATTGGTCAAGTTTATGTGACCTAGCACTAGGACATGTCATTCATGAATTTTTCTGTTAATCTTTTAATAAATAATTTTAGATTTCAGGTCCGCCCTCTCAAGCCTTGTGAGAAGTAACCTTTTTGGCAGTATGCTATCATTTTTCTCAAGTGATTTTTGAAGGAGATTCTGAAATTGTAATTAAAGCAACAAATGGTGTCATTTCTCCCCCTCTTGAAATTAAAGGAATGATTCTTAACTCCACTATGCTTGCTCAAAATTGTCAATCTTCATCTTTTCTTTTTTGTTAATAGATATTATAATTAGGCAGTCTATAATTTGTTTTAAAAATCTTTAATAATGATTTTTGTAACAGTCATTTTTCAAGTGAGCTGGCTGAATGATAATATTTATTTGTAACGTTATTTTACATTAACTAAATATATTCATTTTTTTATTATAGAAAAATGAATTAATAAATAATATACACCTAATAATATAATTGAAAATGCATATATGATTCAGAAAAAGATTTATATTCCATATATTTTTTTTCAATGCTGAAAAAAATTTTAAAAAATAATTAAAAAGGAAACTACTATTTACTAGATATATTTAAGATTATGCTTTGAAAATAAAATGACCGCATAGCGCAGTGGATTAGCGCGTTTGACTTCGGATCAAAAGGTCGTGGGTTCGACTCCCACTGTGGTCGAAATTGTTTTTTTCTTTATTATCACTACTTTTGTTTTCATTTTAAATTTCTTATAACTATAATAAATTCAATTTTATTTTTATTTTTATTTTATATTACCTTTATTTTCTTTATCAATTTCAGCTTTCATTTCTTTTTGTTTTGTTAAATTTTAATTAGTGTTATAATGAGATGATATAAAATTATTTTTAATCTTAATGACATAATTATAATAATTCATAAGTTTAAATTTTTCTCTGTTTTTTTTTTAAAAAAAAAAAAATCCATATCCCAATAATTTTTACTCTGAATATGTCAATGCATTTTCCCCCCTGGTTTGGCATTCCAATTTAATGGAATGATGTGTTAGAATCAAGAGATTTACAAGTAAAAAAAAAAAATTTTCCATTTTGTAATTTATTTTTTGAAAAATAATTTTTTTTTAATAAAAAAAGTAATTTTATTTTATTTCATAATAATTAAACAGTGTTCTTAAAGCATTCGTTAAAAAAATTATAATAAAATTCATTTTTAACAAACAATATATTTTTTTTTTTTGCCTTATACTCGAGGTACTCAAAATTGAATAGCATAATTTTTAAATAAATCAAATATAAATTTGAACAATTCAAATGAATAGTTAAGCAAGTCCAAATGATTTAATATTTGATTTGAACAGCTTATCAACCTTAAAAATAAACTAAAATTTATATAATTTTAAATTTAGTTATTATACATAATATTTAAATAATTAATAATTGGACTCAATTAAACTTATTACAGTTTTAATTGAAACTAACAAAAAAAAAATTAATATTAATTTAATCAAATCAATTCAGACTCAAGTGTAATAAATAAAATTTGAATTGAATTTTAAATTAATTAACCGAATCAAACTTGAATATATTAATTAATAAGTTAAATATACCTTATTAGAATGTGTGTGAAACGGTTAGTTATAAGGTGGTGCATGGGATTCATGAAATAGGGCCTATTATTCCTAAATGGGGCCTTAGACAAGACAACCCGATCTTGCCATACTTGTTTTTACTCTATGCAGAAGGATTATCAGCGATGATAAGGAGTTATGAGGTCAAAGGGCTGATCCGGTGTAAGGTAGTGCACAATACTCCATCTGTAACACACTTGTTCTTCGTTGATGACAGTTATCTATTTTGCAAAGCTAATGATGCTGAATGTCGACAATTAATAGAGATTTTGAAATACTATGAGCAGGAATCGGGCCAGGCTATAAACCTCCAAAAAGCATCAATTTATTTTAGCTCGAATATGGATATGGCTGCTAAAAGACACATATGTTCTATTATGGGTGTCAATGAAACAACTGATGGGAATTCTTATTTGGGCCTGCCTAATCTTATGGGTAGAAATAAAAGTCAAGTGTTAGGTTTTATCAAAGAAAGGATTCGCAGCAAAATTCAAAGTTGGAATGGGAAACTTCTCTCAAAGGCTAGTAAGGAAATTCTCTTGAAGACAGTAGCACAATCCTTACCTAACTATGCTATGAGTGTTTTTTTTGCTTCCACTTGAAATGTGTCATGAGATTGAGAGGATGATGTGTAAGTATTGGTGGGAGTCTAGCTCTTCAAATTCTTGTGGGATTTCTTGGATGTGTTGGCAGAATATGTGTAAATTGAAGAGTAATGGCAGGATGGGTTTCAGAACAATTAGGGATTTTAATCTTGCTCTTCTTAGTAAGCAAGGATGGCGTATGATGACCCAACAGACCTCTCTAATGACCAGAATCTACAAAGCCAGGTACTTTCCTAATTCTAGTTTCCTTGAAGCCACTATTGGAGCTAATTCGAGCTTTACATGGAGAAGTGTATTAGTAGCCCAAGAGTTGCTTCGAAAAGGTGCAATGTGGAGGGTAGCAAATGGTGGGAAAATCTCAGTTCTTGACGATCCTTGGTTACCAGGTTGCTCAAATCCAAAGATCACCATTGATAGGCCGGAGTTACATGGTCAGGTTGTTCAAAGCCTTATGAAACTAGATGAGAGATATTGGGATGAAGACTTAATTAAAGATATTTTTAACCAAAGAGATCAAATTATGATTCTCTCAATCCCTTTAAGTACTTTGCAAGATGAAGATTCATGGCAATGGGTGAAAGATAGGAAGGGTTTCTATACAGTTAAGAGTGCCTATCTCCTTGCAAAGGGTGAGGTTGAGAATAGCTCTACTATGAATTCTGGTTCTTGGCGGAAACTATGGAACCTGAAGATCCCACCAAAAGTGAAGAACATTCTATAGAGGGCCTTATCTGGTTGTCTTCCAACGAAAGTGCAACTTTAAATAAAAGCAAGTACCTGTTGAAGTATGGTGCCCTGTATGTCGAGAAGCTCCAGAAACTATTCTTCATTGTCTTGTTACTTGTGATTTTGCGAAGGCATGCTAGAGAAACTCACCTGTCGGTTTTATTTTGGGTAATTCCTCTTCTTTTTTCAAATGGTTTGAAAATGTGCTTAATATTTGTAATGCCCAGCAAGTCGAGTTGGCTGCCATGATCTGCTATGAGTTATGGAACCATAGAAATATGTTAGTGTGACAGCAAAAGGATAGTCCAGCTAATGTGGTGATAAGAAAGGTGAGTTCAAGTCTTGAGACATGGAAGCAAGCACAGTCAATCTGCTTTACTGTTGTGTACACATCACAAGTTACTTGCAGCAGTATCTTGTCTTGGAATCGACCTCAACAAGGCTGGTTAAAAATGAATGTTGATGCGGCTTGTTTTCAAGAGCAAATGAAAAGAGGTACAGGTTGCATTTTGAGGGACTTTGAAGGCAATTTTGTAACTGCAAAAACTTGGTGCTCCACGAGTAAGATAGATGCAGCAATGGCAGAAGCTTGGAGCATTAAGGAAGCTCTTAGTTGGATAAAAGAGAGAAGATGGAAACAAGTGCGATTAAAATTTGATGCAAAACTAATTGTACAAGCCATTAATTCCATAGAGTATTATGCTTCTACTTTAGGCTTGATTATTCAAGATTGCAGGAAATTGATCAAAGATATTGGATCAGTTGTTATTTCTTTTGTTAAGCGATCTGTGAATAGGGTAGCTCATGAGTTAGCAACGGTCTCCTCTTTTATGTCAGATCGTATTGTTTGGAAGGATTAAGCTCATTCTTTCTTATTTTCTGTATTGCTGAATGATTTGATAAATTAATGAAGTTTCATTTACCATTAAAAAAAAAAAAAGTTAAATATACCTTATTGATACTCCTAATTCAAGAATATTTTCAATGCAGCAAAAGAAATTATTTAAGTTATTTTTTATGCTTTCATTTTTAAATAATATAATACTCTTTTTTTTTTATTTGAATTATTTTTAATAAAATGATATAAAATTTTCTGGCAAGTTTAACCATTGTAAATGATATTTCAAAACAGAAAAAAAATAAAATGTTAGGGTTCAAATTTCTCTCAATCTCACCTTCAATTTCATCAATTTCAAGACCCAATCTGGCTTTCAATTCATTTCCTTTGAAAACCCATTTCAAAATCCCCAAAACCCAGTCAAGATTTTTCTTCTTTGCCCAAAAAGAAAAAGAAAAGTTCAATGGGTTCACCGATAATGTTAGCGGCGAAGGTGGAAATGGAAACGGCAACGGCAACGGTGGCGGCGATGATTTGAAGAAAGATCGAGTTCCCTTGTTCAATATCAAATTGGGCGATCTTCTGTTAAACCCAGATCCTGATAACATAATAGCCGTTGGATTGACTGGGTTGCTTACATTGGCAAGTGTTCAAGTTTTGTGGCAATTGTTTATTGTTTCTGTATCTATTCTTCTTGCTGCTCTTAAGTACTCATTTATTGCTGCTCTTCTTATTTTCATTCTCATTACACTTCTTTAGAGTAGTTAATTAGGGGTTTTGATTATCTAATTTCTTTCTTTCTTGAAACTAACTTTTTGTACCAAATTTTGCAATTATTATATGTTAAAATTTTTTTTAAATTTTCAATTTGCTTTGCTTTTTCCCATCAGTTTTATGTAAATTTAGGGTGTGTTTGGGATTTTTGTTGATTGTAGATATGAATTTTATATATTTTAATTATAAAAATTTCTAAAATAGTTAAATATTTTCTATCATATCTAAAATGGTACTTTAATCTTAACTAAGGGCATGATGAATGGTTAAAGGGCAGACTATATTGCAATTGGAGGCTCTGCAGTGTATGAAAATAAATTCCTTGCAATTTGACATTACAACCTAATCAACAAGGTTGGATTTCTTAATTTATCTATTGAATTTGCTGTTTTGGATTTCTTTTTTTTAGTTGTCTTTGCCATTTCTAAATAATAATTGCATCAATATGGAATGGGAAATTTGAACTGGATTTTGTACACCAGAGCATCTGTGTAAAGATTAAAGCTTTCCAGCAAAATTGCTAAAATCTTTCCAGTTCAACTGGAAGTCTTCCATATTAACCACCAAATTGAATTCTATGCCTTAAACATGCAATCCAAGACAAATGACTCAATCCCAAATTCATGCCTAAGCATATAAAATTAGCACCCATGCTTTAATTTTAAATATATATATGTATTAGACAATTTTTTGATATGATAAGATAGGACACGACTATGGATTAAAATTTTGCAATATCGAGTTTTCACGACGGATGATATTTATGTGATATTTTTTTAACATTATTTTTAAATATTATTGATAAATATTATTGATAAATATCGATGATATTTATAAAATATATTTATATGAGCTGAATTTCATTAAAAAAAAAAATAGTAAAATATTCAGCAAAATATGTGGAATTTCGAAAAAAAGAAAATGAAAACGCAATAAAAATGTTTAGATTTGAAATTTCATGTATTGTTGAAATTTTTTTTCATAAATTGATAAAAAATTATTAAATAATGAAATGCATGTTTATCAATATAAAATGTATGTTTCTCATTATAATAAATATCATTACTAAAGTACGACATATGATAAATATTACCTGTGACTAATAAATTGTTATTAAAATCTTTCAGTAGGTAAAATGAATGATTTATAAGCAAACAAAATTCAAAGTGACATTAAAAATATTATTATAGTTAATTTGCTTGTTATAGTCTTGTAAAACAATAATTATATATATGTTATATTAATTATAAGAAAATATATTATAATATTTAAATTTATTAAATATGAATTTATCAAATTTATTTTTTTTATTATTATATTAGAGTTTTTATTTCATATAAATTATATATATCACTTTATAACCTTAAATATTTTATAAATAAATTTTTAATATATTTTAATTCATAATTATTCCTACTACTCTTTCATAATATTTCTCAAAATTTTATTTAATATTTATAAGTTTAAATATTAATTTTCATACTTTTTTAAATCGATATCGATATTAATATCTCCATCAATATTTTCATAATTTTGAAATCTTGATACTGTGATGGATATCAATATTTAAGCCATTGAACACGACATATATGCTAATTTTCTTTTCCTCTTGATAACCCTAGCTGGAAATAAAAATTAAAATTACTTGCGCGATGTAGCTAGATTTCACAGCTTGGGATCTCTTTTGATAAGGAATTAAGCCACCTTGACTGCACGAGCAAATGGAGTTTATCATTTAAACCTTCAATGGTTAGATTAATCTAAGATGTTAAATTCTAAAAATGCCAAATTTAAAATTTTAACCTGCTCAATCCATAATTGTCTTCATAAATTAAAATTAGCGATCCGACCATGAACACTTCTAATAAAAATGAAAAAGACTTGTAACATATGCTTCAATTTAAAATTAATGATAAGCAACATTGTGTTAATAATAGCAGCCCTTTTAAAACTTCACTAAACTTGGTTTTGGTTTTTAAAAATATTAACTACATTACAACATTTGATTATAATATTCGTTAAGCACTTGAAACAAGACCAGATGGGTCCAATGGCCTTTGGCAAAATGAGCTTCAAGGGTCGCACATCTGCATTTTCCCTAACGCTTGATTAACAAAGCTTGGTTTAATGGAGGTTTTTCAAGTCTTTAGTTACACAGAGAGAGAGAGAGAGAGAGAGAGAATTTAGAGTTAATATAAATATTATTTACAATCTTACCTAACACTTCATTAACAACAAATTGAGGCATTTTTAAACGGTGTTAAATAAGTTATCGATGTCAATAAAAATAATAATTGAAGGGTTCAATATCAATAGAAGGCTCGAAATAGAATCAAGCAAAGTTCAAGGGCTCCAGCATGTGTTTGGGCATTCTTCAAGTATACAAAACAACCCTATATAACTAGGAGCAAGCCATGCTTCAATGAACAAATCAATGTTAACTATCACAATAGGAAGGTTAAAGAATGGATGCTCAGAGTCGCAAATTCTCAACAAAGAAGAAAGCATAAGGAACAAAGGATATTTAACATCTAAATAAGACATTACCTTCCAAGATAAAACCAAACATCAAACTTAGCTTCTAGCATTTGGAAGGGAATTATTTAGCAAACCTCTTCCCAAATGTATTACTAGCAATATAATGGAATTGAAAAAACTAATAACAAATATTTCATTTGAAAAACATTTCTTCCCAAATCAAGTTAGCTTAAGGCTTGAGGTTACCTAATTAAATCAACTGACTATTCCCTGGAAAAATGCCAAATCAATTCATCAAACTCTCAACGGTCTGCCCAGTACAAGTGTAGAGTCATAGAACCATAAAGCATTTCTCCAGAAAGATTACACATTCAAATAGGCTCAGAGGTAAGAAAGATTAAACATTCAACATTCAAATATGCTACATAAGCAGAAACTTATCTTTGAGCATTCAGGAAATTATCAATTTCAATCGATTGAGCAAAGAAAAAATTCACTTAGTCAAACTCAGAGGATAGAATAATACCAACAAAGTTCCAGGTTGACTGTCCGTTTATCCAACCAGTCATTTCAATTCTTTCTCATGATTGTTTTTACATAATTGCATACACAAGACTAAAATTGAGAGTTCAAAGAAAATACTATTCCGTTGTTTCAGGAAAAAAATAAAGTTCAAATAAAATAAGCTATTTAACTACATTGATAAATGATTTATATATTACAGACTCCCCTCCCCTCCTTTCCTACAAGGGACTACGGTCATCTTGCACCTAGTCCAATGTAGCAACTAACTTTCAATCCTAGTGCTGAAAACCTATTTTACAACTCAGTCACTCTGACCATGGCTAATTGCTTATAATTTAATATGAATATAAATAGTTCAATGTTGAAGCTAGATGTGTTCAACCTAAAGCAACTGGAAATTCACTTTCACCAGTCTTTTTGAACTGTTTATCAATTCAGAGTATGTCTCCAACCATGTCAATATATCTAGGAGATACTTATTTTACTATGTTCAGCTCCTTATATCTCTGAGAATCTATTCTATTACTTTCTAAATCAAAATAAGTGATATGAAGGTTCTGTTTTTCTTCAGCCTGACTTTTTGTGTTGGTCGCTAATTTATGTAGCTTCAACAAACAAGGCAGTTGAAAAAGCTGAGAGAGAGCAGCATTTATATATTTTTTTCCAATCTTATCTCAATGCGTTAAAAATTCTTGCTCAGATTTTTATAATCTAACCTTCAGTTCCCTTAGACATACAGAAAAACTTGGTACCTATCCTTTACTTCTTCTTATTACTACTATAGACATGTTACAAGCTGCTTCCTTTATTATTCGTTATCGTCATTGCATTTACCATGACAACCATTTCAGCTTCCTCTTTACCCCACAAGTCCTCAATAATTCTCTTTCCCCATGCAACCTCTTATTGCTCCATATAGTTCACATCAGTAATATGGTAAGCTCCAATAGAATTCAATGCATAATTAATTCTACATACCTTTTATTGCCAACTAACAGACGACAAGAAGCAACATCCATTCTACAGTATTTGCAGCCCCTTTTGACATTCTGTTTGGCAAGCGAACTGCAAGAAATCCATTAAAACTATCAAAATAACAATACAAGGGAAGATTCATCACTTGACTGCTTAAGATAATTTAAAGAATAATTCTAGGATAGGAGAATGAAATATATATAGGAGAATGAAATATATATCGAAGAGACATATAGAAGCTTGTGTCAGTAAGAATAAATTAAGGCAAGATATCAATAGTCAATAAGAATGCAATTTTTCATTGGTTGTTACAGATAATATGTATATATGTAACAATAACATAAAAAACAAGAAAAATTGCACAATACATTGAACAACAGTTATGTTAGATTTACTTTAGACAGTAAGGTGCAATAGATAAACATCTAAGCTAGAAATACAACAGAGACTAAAAGGTGTCATAATCCTCTTTCCAGCATTTGCCAAAAGTGCCATCTTCAGTGGAGATTACATTCCTGTGACAAAAAGAAAGCTTGTTCGGAAGAATTCTAACACAAAAAATATTCCCAGACAAATATATAAGAAGTGGAAAGCTCACCCTGTATTGCAGAGAAGATTTAAGCTGATTGATTATGCTTTTGAGATCATACAGCCATTGGCAATAATGATAATCCAATTATGTAGTTTTTCCAAACATGGATTTCTCAATTTGTTGTTCAAAACCACTTCTATTTAAAAAATCAGCATAATAAATTATTCGATCATTATCTTGCTGATCAGTGGTAACAGTCCATGCAAAAGAATCCATCATCAAAACAAGACAGCTTCCCACTTAGAAGTTAGGACATCCAAAACAATAGGATAATATAATCAGTGTATATATGTAGAATAAAATTGCAAAGAATAGTAATAACTGTTCATCAAACCAGTGCATTTATAATAAATAAATAAAATAATATGTAAATGCCTTTTTTTGTAAGAAAAGAAAAAGAAAGAAAATCTGTGCTATCAACTTTGATAAGAATAAAAAGAGGTTGATTTATTTGGTCTTTGAGCATTTTCTAAAACAAGATTTCTAGACAGCCAAAGTTGAGAAATAGAAGTTAGAAAAGACCAGAACGTCAAACAACTCTTGACTCCATTGCTTACAATTTAGGAAATTAATTGGAGCAATATTTATATAAATGATATTCCATGTATGCCACTGTACTAATAAAGTATAAATGCACACATGCAACTGTTATTTTAACTATATGACGAAAAACTGAGTCAAGCAAATAATAATGACCTTCCTAAATTGTACAACATGCCATTATTTAACACTTGGAGTTCTAAGTTTGACACCAAATATGATAACAATCACTAGTTGTTCCTCCATCAGTAACAATGGAACAGACAATGACGAGCACAAATATAGTTAAAAATGGATTATCAAAGGACAAGAATGTTTAAGTTCTGCAGCAGGATTTGGATCATGAATAAGGCCATAAGACAATCATAAGGGCATGGGAAAATCTGTAGGAGATGCTGAACAAAGGGAAAATGGGTACTGAGTAAAGGTAGGTCTGAGGCTGAAAGGGAAGGAAGTGGCCATACAAGCCAAAATGTAGGTAACATGAAACCCAAGAGGACAAAGTTTCTAAATTGGCTCTGCGAAGCAACATTGGATATACAGATTGCAGAATGATATTGCATGTGATTCAAGCTAACATTTTGCAGAACCGCAAGCATTTAGGCAGGCATAACACAAAAGAGAACCCCAATGCTTGGAAGAAGTTAAGGATCTGTTTAGTTACAGAAAAATTTTTCTGTTTTCATTTTCTAGTTTTCATTGGAAATGAAAAGTTTTCATTTTCAAAGAAAATTGAAAAAATGAGTAGAAAACATATTTATTTGCTATGATTTAAAAATTATTTTCAATTTCAAAACATGGAGAATTTGTTTATTTAACAACAAAGATGATGGTGATGGTGAAGGTGCAGGCGGTGGCAGAGGTGGTGACGGCAGTGGAGGTGGTGATGGTGATAATGATGAAAGTGGTGTTAGTGAGGTGATAATATTTTTACTTAGAAAAATTAATGAAGAAAATTTTAAAAAACATCTTAAACTTGTTTCTAGTTTTTTTTCAAAATAATGAAAACAGTGAAAACAATTTTCTTATGGAAATTTTGTAAAACAGTCCAAATAAACACAAATTCTATTTTCCGTTATCATTTGAAAAATTTTCTAGAAAATTAGAATAATTTTCTCCAACTAAACAGGCATTGTTTCCTTTAAAGTTGCATAACAAGCTTCAATAATTAGCATAAAACCATCTCACAATAGCTTTAGTTCATAGCATAAGCAATAATCAAGATTAATTAGAATGAGTAAAAATATAGAACAAACAAATGAATGAATCTAAATTCATTCAAAGCAAACAAATATCTAATTAGAAAACACTATTCTTTCAATAATACAATTGAACATCAGCTAGCTAATACACTATTCAGGAAAACATTATAGCAATTCAAACTTTCAAAAGCTGCATTTTATTCGAAAATGCAATAGCAATCCAATCAGGCTGGGCAGCCGACCATTGCAACTGATTGATTTCAGAAGCAGCAGAGTACATAGACATGGGATCAATCCCATTAGGCCCAGCCACTGTAGGCAAGTCCCAAATGAGGGCTTGTGCATCATCCCCAGCAGAGCAAATGTGCCTACAGCTTTGGGGAGCCCAAGCAATAGCATTAACACTAGCTCGATGCCTCTCCAACTCTGCAACAGGCATAGTAGGGGATCGAATATCCAATATCACAACCTTATTACTATCCATCAAAATAGTTGCCATGTACCTCAAATCCTTCTTGTTCCAAGCCAATCTAAGCAAAGGGGTATCTGGGTGAGGGCTTTCGTATATAATTGTGGAGTGTTCCTTATCCCTCAAATCGAAAATTCTCACAGACCCATCTGCAGAAACCGAAGCAAAAACCCTTGCTTCACCCCAAGCAATATCGTATACCTCTTTATCATGAGCAATAAGCTGCGTTTCAACAACACCCTTTTCAATATCCCAAATAGTACATGTCGTATCAATACTACAAGTCCCAATTCTCTTTGGCTCAATCTCATTCCAATCAAAAGAAGTCAACGGAGCACAAAATTCACTAGCCTTACTATTATTAAGAACAGAAACAGGTTCAACGGAACTTTCCCGGACTTCCCAGAGACGGAGATAGTCACCGGAGGAAGCAAGGAGATCCGATGACTTCCGTAGAGAAGAAGGGGCGGCAGGATGGAACATGAGTTTTGTGGGTGGGTAAGGGTGATCAATGGAAAGAGTAGGATGGGTTTTGAAAGAAAGGGTATCGGAATCGAAAGAAAGAATATCGACACGGTTGCTGTAATCTTCGATAAAACTGCCGACGGCGATACGCTGGTGGTGGGCGGCGGAGGAGGAGGAGGAGGAGAAAGCCATGGCATAAAGAGGGTAAGGAGATTCATAGGTAATGGAATTGTGATCGGATCTGAGGTGAGATTCTTGGGTAGAATTCTCCATTTTTTTTTAGAAGGAATAATGGAAAATTTTCGGAAGGAATTGAAAGGAACTGTTTGGTAATGAAGGGAAAGGAAAGGAACGGAAAGTCAATATAAGGAGGAGGGAAAATTCAATGGGAAAATCCTACCTTCCAGTTAGTTGGATTTGGATTATATTTGGTCAATAGAAACTAGCTAACTGTTGGCCTTTTTAATTATTTATATTAAAATAAAACTTTAATAAATTCAAATAAATAAGTTATTTTAAATATCATATATAATATAAAATTTATTTAGAATTATATAAAAGTTAAATATTCTATTAAGTTTGCAAATTGCTAAAATTGTATATTATAATAATTGAAATTCGACTCAATTCGATATTTCAACTACACTTATATCAACTTAATTAAAAGGAATAAAGTATAAAAAAATCACTCATATTTGGCTTGAGGAGTAAATATGTTCATTAACTTTTTTTTTTAAATAAAAATATTATAAAATGACTTTTTTTAGGCCAATTAAACCCATCTTTTAAGTTAAGTTATGGACGGCATTTAACATCGTTTAAATTGGCTGACATGTACTTAGTGGCCCATTTTTTGACTATTTCTTTCTCTCACACTTCTCCTCTTCTTTGAACCAACCCCCTTCCCCCCCTCTCTCAATCGTTTACAGTCCTCTTTCTCATCCCTATAAGAACTGTACTCCGTATGTACATTCTTTTGATGTTATTCATCTTGAACCATAGATGTTATGTTTGTCATGGTATCGAACTCTTGGGATGAGTAATGTTTGTGTTTTGTGTACTAAGAATTGTTTTGATATGTTGGAATGAGTTTGGGGTATTGGGAGTTAAAATGAATGAAATTTTGGGCTGTTGCAGGCTTGAACGCTCGTTCCAAATGCTTCTGTGTGAACAGTAGCAAATTTTGGAATTGCGTTGAACGCTCATTCAAATAGGTCGAATGCTCATTCAAATAGGTCGAACGCTCGTTCATGTTAGTGAACCTTCATTCAAAATACCTCTGTATGAACAATATTATTTTTGAAATTAAGGATCAACGCTCGTTCAAAGTCAAGAATTATATAAGGATAGCAGGAGTCCCAAAAATGAGGATTTTTGCTTCATTAATGCTTCTTAAAGACCAAGATGAAGTAAATTAATTTAAGGAATCAAGGAATACTCAAAATCTAAGTAGATTTCTTCTTAAAATCTTGAAAAATTTGGTTTTGGTTAAAAGGAGACATTTCAAGGTAATGTCTAATACTTCATTAATTCATATAGGCTTTGTTGTTAGATTGTTTTAGCATCTTTATTGATTTAGATAGAAGTGGTTATGAGTATTTATTGCTTTGATTTTGTCATGAATTAATTGTTAGATTATTATTATTATTTTTTTTGTTAGAACCCTAGAATTTGTTCTTGAAAGAATAAGTTCAATCTTTGATATTTTAAGATGTTATTGTTATTGAGTTATGGGATTGAGATATTCTTTCATTGAATTGGAGAATTCATCCTTTGAATTAAAGTCTATGGACTCTAGATTGATTGTGTTGTTGGCCATTTTGTGTAGGCCAAGGTTTGGAGAATTTACATCTAAGATAAAGAGTTTGAACTTGAATTGGAGTAATTTGCTATAGAGGTGAGTTATGAAATATATTTGTGCATGTGAACTACCCTAAATGAATGCTATTCTTGTTGAACCTTTGAATGCCAAAGATTGAAATTGAAGTTCTTTCATTGTTCATTTATCATCATATTTGCTATTAGTCTTAAATAGCAAATTGATTCATTGACGTTGAATTATTGAAAACTTTGATTGAATGATGGCCATTTGGGCTAATGTTTATTGATATTGTATCTACCAAGCCTTAACCAAGATGAACCTATTATGATAGAATGTCTTACTAATGAGGGATAAATCATTAGGCTGTATGCACCGGTGACTCAACTGATAGAGTCAAGTATGTTAGTGTTTTACCTAAAGAGGACTATGTGCTCTAGGCGTATATCTGGCCAGATTTGCATTAAAAATGGAGAAGTTATTGCCTTTAATGAATGTATGAATGCTCATGGGGATGGTGGTTTCGTCCCACCCATTTGTATTTCAATATGATGAAATGTATGTTATTGTTTTATTGAAGTTTGATAAGTTATGATGTCATTCCTTGTAGGCATATTATTGTTATTGATATAACCCATGTTGAAAATTGTTATTTCCATTGATATTCAATTGTTGAATTTCCTATTGTTATCTCTTGAGAACCCACAAGTATGAATATACTTTATAATCTCATTAACTTGAAGGCTTACCCCTCTTCAATTTTGGATTTCAGGTGTTAGAGTTGAGGAGGATAGGTTGACTAGTGATAGAGCTTCTTGATTCTTTCTCTACAAGAAGCTATATTAATGTATTATTTTGGACTCCTTTTATTATTAATTGTCATAGTTGAATATTCATTCTATAGCGCTTCATAGTACAATGCTAAGGTGTAAACATAGTTAGAATGATTCTTTTGGATGGTCTTGATGTATTGTTTTGCCTTTGTTCATTATGGATGATCGTTTTATTTGATCCTTGATCCATAGTGAACAATGGAATGGTTATGTATTGAATGATGACATAGTTATTTTAATATGAATGATGGATATTAATATGAAATGATCGTTCGGGGTTTATTGTATAATTGATAATTATTGATCCAGGTTAATTGTTTAGATGGTTCTACAGGTGGTTAGTGGTCTTAAACCTACCCAGGCCTTAGGACCGTCACACCATTGGAGTCGGGGTGTGACACTTCTAATCTCTTGAAAAATGGAATCACTAATGAGATAAAACAGTGAGTAGAGAATATATTACCATACCTTTCAAACTTGGTGTTTAACATATCATGTAAGAATAATTCAAGGTTATAATCCATGGTACATGAGATATGTGAATTCATAAAGAATAGATATCAAATTGGCTTTGTTATTATGAATATATTTACAGAAATCAAGTAGAGGCTTCCTTACAAACGTGCTTCATATATCTAAGCAAAAATCTCCATATAGGCATGCTTTGAATATAATGAGTAAAGGCTTCCTTACAAGCATACTCTAAGCAGTGGTCCCCTTATGGACTTGCTACACAAAGTGGATCAGACTTCATGATTATGGTTATTACCCTTCCTAGCTAGGGTTTGAATATTTTACTCTATCCATAGGTATAATGTGCACAATGTATAATCTTTGCTCCACATCAGATTGGGGGATTTTCGTTATAAGGTTCATATATATATCATAAAGCAATATCATATTCATTAGGTTTCACAAGATGGTTCATTCATAATAGAAGTGTCATTCATAATAGTTCATAGTCATTTGGTTCTATAATCATGGCTTTCATAAGGTATTTGAATAGCATGAATAAACATAGGCTTTATAGAATTTCATTGAATTTGAGTATAAGCATAATAGTATATTAATTACTCACCTTAGCAGGAAAAAAAAAAAGAATGCTTTATAGTCTCTATAGAAATCCTCAAACACATCAAACAATAAGACTCATCACAACATTCTCCATCCTCATGGTGTCCCCAAGGTTTGAGCTTTACACATAAACACATATAATAGTAAATATAACAATTAATGCTCTTAAATCATTCTACACATATTATGTACATATAATCTCATTCTAATCTTACCAAATGTAAAGACCCATGCATGGAAAATGGAAGAAAACTCAAACCTAGCTTACCTTTTCTCAAATGCTTCAACAATAGATAAAGAACAATGAGATTCTTGGAACCCTAAATCCTTAAATGATGTTGGTGAAACAATTAATGAAATCTCTTAGCATAAATATGAGTGGGTTTGGTGTTTCTCTAGAGAGAATAGGGTTAGAATCTCAGAAAATGGCGTAAATGAATTGAATTTGGGCTTTAATTTCTTTATATAATCGATTTTTCATTTATGCCCTCGATACAAGTCATGGGCGTGACTTGTCACTGTTCACATTTTCTTCACTGTCGTGACTTTGAAATTCACTCCCGTGAATTTCATTCATAAGCCATCATTTAAAATTCAATCTTTTAGTCACCTCCGTGAACATACACTTCATCGCCGTGAATTTCATCCAGAAGCTACCATATGAAATTCAATCTTTTAGTCACCGCTGTGAACATACACTTCACCGCCATGAATTTCATCCAGAGGCTACCATATGAAATTCAATCTTTTAGTCACCGCCGTGAATTTCATCCAGCAGCAGAACTTGGAGAAATCACAAGTCTTAAAGC
>CATKHJ010440164.1:0-13239 GCA_949750685.1 Vernicia montana | reverse complement strand
AAATTATTATTATTATTTGTAAATTAAGTGTACCACAAAAAAGCTCTCTCTCTCTCTCTCTCTCTCTCTCTCTCTCTCTCTCTCTCTCTCTCTCTCTCTCTCTCTCTCTCTCTCTCTCTCTCTATATATATATATATATATATATATAAACTATGATGATGATGATGATTATTAAAGTGTTGTGTTAGAAACTTAGAATGGAAAAATAAACATTATGGTAAATTATTATAACACTTATGAGATTTGTCCTAATTAATATTACTGTTTGAAAATTAGCACTTTTAATAATGTAAGATTTTGAGAAATTAAAGTATTTTATGCTAAAATATTTTAATGTAAAATAATTTTAAAGGATTAAAATATATTATATTTTCAATTTTTGAAGATGAAAGTATTGTATAAATTAAAATATCATGTAAATGACTAAAATTTAGTAAAAAGTTTTTTAATTTTATATATCAAGACTAAAGTATTGTTTATTAATAAATGTCAGGGACTAAAAGCAATTTTCAAATCGTATGGATTAAAGTGGTTATTAAGATAAATCTCAATTTACTTTAAAGTTATGTATGTTTCACCGAAAATATTTTCTATATTTTTTGATGTTTGAAATTTTTTAAAAAATTAGTCAACATAAAATATTTTTCTGGTCAATAGAAAACTAAATACTGTTTAGTTATATAAAATATTTTTTTTATATAGTTTTCATTTTCATTTTCTAATTTTCTATATTTCTATTTTTCAAATTGAAAATTAGAAATTAAAAAAATATATGATAAGATTACTTTCCATTTAAAGTTTTCTCTATTTCTCGATTTCTGTTTTTATTTTTAGGATTCCTTTTTTATTAAATATATTGCTATTATTTTCTATAAATATTTATTTTAAAGTTGAGTAGAAAATATTATAAAATATTTTTTCATAATATAGTGTAATTTTAGAAAACTTGGAAAATTATTTTCAAATTTTTCATTTAGAAAATTTTGATAATTAAACACTAAATTCTAATTTTCTAGAAAATAGGCTTTGTTTTTCATAATTAAATAAGACCTAAGTATTTTTTTTAAGAAAAATGATTTTCTTTTTTCAAAACGAATTTCTTTTTCTTCTGAATTTTGACAAATTCATTATAATGAAATAAAAATATATAAATAAAAATTTATTAATCTGCCGACCACAGATACTAATTATTGGCAACCACTGATGACAACGGCCGGCCTTCGACGACCACCAACAACTACAGTCGATCGCTAACAGCTATCAAATTTATTATTTTTATGTATTTTTTTCATACTTAATAATAAAAATTTAAAATTACGAAATTGTTATAAGTTTAAATATGTTTATAGTCTTATGAATTAAAATTTTTAATATTTTTTAAATAACTTTTAATATTATAATCAAACAACAAAAAATTAATTATTTAAAAAATATTTTCTAAAAACAAGTTATTTTTCGCTCCTAAATATTAAGTCTAAAATGAATATTTTATTTTTCCCGCAAAGCATAATGTACATAGTAATGATAATTATTTTTGTTCGAAGTAACAAGTAAATGTAATTATAGAGAAGATTAAAAGTCAATTAAAACAAGATAGAAATTTGTTTTTTCAAACGATAAAGATAACTATACATTAATTAAAATATTTTTTGTCAGAGTAATGACTAATTTAAAAAAAAAATTCAAAGTTGTTTCCTAATAATTTTCTTAGGCTATCTCCAATCCAAAAACCTAAAGTTTAGTAACTTTTACACTAAAATGATATAATTACAGTAAATTTATTTACAACCATTAATTTCATTTCTAACATCAAAAAGAATATTTCATTTATATTCTCTTTTACCTCTCATTTTATTTTTTTATTACTTCCATACTATTTTATTATTTTACAAATTATGCCCATTTATATATTTTTATTATCCATTTTTTTTATTTTGTATTTGAATTTTTTATTAAAATAATATTCGATTATAAGATGAAAAAATTATAAATATAGGATATAAATGAAATTTTTTTTATATATTTGATAAATACAATAATTATTATATTTTTGTGATAATTAAAAAAAAAAGAGGTAAAATACAGTTGTACAATGTCACGTCAATTTTAGCGTGGCACTGTACATTTACACTTGAATAACATCAATTTTGACGTGAGTTGGAGCAGTATATTTGTTGCAAAATGACATCTTAAAAAAAAAAAAAAAATAGCGTGAGTTGGAGATGGTCTTGGTGGAGTAAGGATTAGAGAACAATCATGGAGATTAAAAGGGTAATTGTTGACTATGCAATGTTTCTTTTCAACTAATGGCTGCGAAAGGCGATAGCCTAATCAAATCATGACACCTTCAATTTTCAAATATTATTTGCTCAATTTTTTGACCATATGGCTCGCCAAGCTAGAATTGCTTTAATGTTGATAAAGTCGGATCGAAAATTGAACTGATTTTTTTATTTTTTTTGTGATTCGATCAGTTGGTTTAATTGGTCTAACTTAATTAATCTGATTTTTTTCTTTTTATTTAAATTTTATTAAGCTCAAAATAATATAATTTTAGGCAAATTCTAGTTCGATCAGTTCAATATTTTTTTGGTTTTTTAGGTTTGGATCGGTTTTTTTCGGTTCACAATTTCACTGGTTTTTTGTAATTTAAAAACCGAACTAGTGACCAGTTTCTAGTTTAATTTATCCGACCGGCCGATTTAATTCGATTTTAACAACATGGTTTTAGAGCATATCCAATCCACTTTTTATTTAACATAAATTCTTTATTATAAAGAGTGATTGTAAAAAATAGGATTCTAACTCACTCTCTAAATCTAAATTATAGATTAGAGAGTGAGTTTGGCTCTCCACATGTAGAGAATCAAAATTCACTCTATACAAAGATTAATTAATATATGTATGTTTTCCATGCATATTTTTGTTTTCTATTGGTTTCTTTTATTCTAAATGTTTAACATTAAATGCTTTTATAGGATAAAATAAAATGAAGAGTAAAACATAAATAGTGCATTGGATTTAAATAAATTTGTTTGCTTTTTATATTTAAAAATTTCTTAAAATGCTCTTTATTAACTAAATTATGCTCTTTATTTTAAAGAGCACTATTAGAAATGCTCTTATATATATAAGATTTTAAGGAGAAAAAATTATTAGGATTAGACTTACATTTCATTAATTAATTAATTAATAATATCCTTTAATGTAATGTGAATGTAAATTTTTAATATGCAATTTTAGTATCAAACTTTTTCTTTCATATAAAACTAAATTGAATCAAATATGCTACACCAAATATATTTTGATTCATTCATTAATATATTAAAAAATATATATAACAACAAAATACATTCCTTTTTATTTTGCTAAATTTATTGTGCATTGTTTGTTCAATTAAAAAAAAAAAAAAAGACTAGTACTCTCTCCATTTCAAAATATATGTCGTTTTAGTGTTTTTTTTTTCTAAAATATCTATCATTTTAGAATTTTAATAAAGTATTTATTATTTTTTTCAAACTTCACTCTCTCATTATTTCTCCAGTAAACATTTGCATTAATTGCTTTTATTTCTATACAAAAAATAATATTTTAATATTTTTATTTTTAAATTATGATAATTTATTTTTTTTTTAATATGTGTGTCAAAATTTTAAACGATAAATATTTTAAAATGGAGAAAGTATAAATTAATGGGTTTGGGATTTGATTACTGGGTGAAATAAAAAATTAAAAAAAAAAACCAATAATATAATCACAAGCAATAATTATTTACTCTAATAATAAAGAAACTTATAACAATAAGTACATGAAAACACAAGCTTTGGGTATTTATTTTTTCAATAAATTTCAAGAACGACTGATAACGCTTTTTGGGTTTCAAAATAATTAAGAAAATGAAACTTCAAATTTCACTTGAGTTGTAATGATGTCTCGGTAATTATACGGATAAGTATGTCACCTAATTGGTACTTTGACTAAAAGCTAGTGTTTTGGTATAAGAACCTTAGTGTTTTAGAAAGATTGGTATGGCTTCTCTCTAGGTTTTAATTTTTGGGTTTTTTCATTTCATTCCAAGAACTTCAAGAACTTTTTTTTTTTTTTTAAATTAAAAATTTTTATTATTTAAAATTATAAAAATTAATTTTATTCTTTTTAGACTCAATAGAGTAAAAATTAAAAAGTCATATATCAATTTAAGACACGAACTTACTTTTTGAGTCTAATTGAGCTTTTTTCAAAATTATAAGGGCTAAATTAACCCTTTAACCATTTTTTTTTTTCATGTGATACTCAAATGGGTCCAAAAATTATAACTCATACACTACACAAAAATTAACTAGATAAGCGAAACCCTTTATTTTATTTAAGTAACTTTCTCCTTTTAGCATTGGAGATGAGATTTTAACATAAATGCAATTGAGAATGAGAAATTTATTCTTAAAGTAGTCTCAATACACAATAATAAAATTAAAAAAAAAAACTCACAATATATATTACTTTATTTTATTAATTATTTAACTTCTCAAGTTCGAGTCTTTCTGATCTCACACACACACACACACACACACACACACATATATATATATATATCTTAATTAATTAACAGCAAATGGGTTAAAGTGAAGCACAGGAAGACACATAAGTGGATGGGCCAAGGACATAATCATGCCTGATTTAAGTTCCATATTGACCTTTCCTCCATCTCCATGTCCATCAGCAACCTTCCAATCAAAGCATTGAACCATAGAAGCAACAGTAATGTGAATTACACTTAAAGCTAAGTGTGAACCAGGGCACATTCTCCTTCCTCCACCAAATGGAACATAATTGAAGTTATAGTAATTTTGACTTTTCTTAATTATTTCATTTTGGTCAACTAAAAACCTCTCTGGATTGAACTCATTAGGCTTTTCCCATATCTCTGGATCCCTCATTATTGAATATAAATTGATCAATACTCTAGTTTTTTTGGGTATATCAAATTCTCCAATTTTACAATCTTCAATGCTTTGTCTAATTATTAAAGCCCCAATTGGGTATAGTCTCAATGTTTCCTTCACTACTGCTTGCAAATAATGGAGATTTGGGATATCAGATTCATCCACTAATCTATTATTTGTTCCAATGACTGATTCTATCTCTTCTCTTAGCTTTTTGAATACATTAGGATGGTTTATGAGCTCTGCCATTACCCATTCCACAGCCTCTGCTGAAGTATGTGTTCCTGCCAAGAAGAGATCCTGATAGAAATAATTAAACATAAGGAAATATTAGAACATTGAAAACTATATATATATATATATATATAGAAGAAATTAATGGAGGGAGAATATTAATATCTTATTGCTTGGAAAATAGGTTCTAGTCTTGTTAATTTGTAAGTTATTGTAAAATTTAAATGAAAATTAATGAAATTGATTTTTTACAAATTTAACTCTGACTGAAACTTGAAATTAAGACCTTTCAACCATGTAAATGATTCTAGTATACCATTGAATTAAATGCTCATTAATAATGAAAATTTATTTTTTACTACCAAACTAAATCTTAATATGTTTTGCATCCATTTATTTATTTATTTATTTTGGACAAAGAAATTAAAAAACTAAACTACTCTATGCAAAAACGAGTTAAACTAATAACACCACACAAGTCACTTAACAGTAACTCAGAGAGACCATGAATTTGGTATCCTAAAGAATGATTGAAATACTCATTCATCTTAATTTTCGAATGAAATATTATAAAAATGTGAAATGTAAATATTTTAAATTGGTTTTATACTCGTTGAAGTAAAGTTAATTACCATAATGAATGCCTTGATATGAATTCTACTCATCTTAAACTCTGCATTTTCATCATGATGTACTCTTAAAAGAATATCCATGAAATCTTCATCATCTTCTTCTCTTTCACTACCATCTCTCTTAGCTCTATCTTCATGCTCTTTTAGAATCTTCTCTAACAACTCATCAAACTTTCTAGGTATATCCTTAAGTTGTTTTCTAAAAACCCAAAACCCTAATTTCTTAAAAGGGCCAAACAAGGTAGCTAAAGCAACCTTTCCAGAATGAAGCTCCATTGCCCCTACTACCAAATCTTTACATCTTTGAGCTTCTTCATCATCCTCATAACACCTTGTGCTCATCACCATTTTACATATAATGCTATTGGATAGTATTATTAACTCACTACCCAAATTAACACTCTCATTTTTAGTTGATTTCTCTATCATTTTATGCAATAAATGTTTGAGTTCTTCGCCTCGAACACCTCGAGATCTTTCGATTTGTCTTTGTCCTAATAACTTCGTTACACAAAGTTTTTTCATGAAAATCCAATAATCTCCATATGGAGAATTAATGAAACCAAAGTTTTGAAATAATAACCCTTCGTCGAAAGGAGTTTTTGGTCTAAATGAGAATGTTAAATCATTGGTTTTGTAGATTTCAGCGACAAATGAAGATGATGAGACAACAAGAATAGGAAGAGAGTCAAGGTGGAGATAGAAAAAAGGGCCATATTGTAATGAGAGATTGTGAAAGCATTTGATTAATGCCACCGGACCGAGAAAGTACTGGAGGTGGCCGATGAGTGGAAGAGCCGGCGGACTTGGAGGAAGGTGGTGGAGGGTTGGCTTGGTGGTTTTCTTGATAATGATTTGGAGTATAAGTATTGAGATAAGCCATAAAAATAAGAAGATTAATAAGTAAGATTGGGTGTCACCAATATTGCTTGCCATGCTTAATTTTTTACACAGTTAATTAAGGTTTGGTGGATCTTTACTCTTTGAGGTGTGTATATATATAGTGCTGGGGGTGTTGAGAAATGAAGAAAGAAAGAATATATCAGGGGCGGCTTAAGGCATAGGCTATTAAGGCCTATGCCTATGCCTGGTGCCCCCAATTTTTGAGATGCCCCTAATTTTTTTTTTTTATTAATTATATAAGTGTATTGGAGCCTCAAATTTGTTATTAATTATATAAATGAAATATGTTTATTATTTTATTGGATTTTGAACGTGTAGTATTAAATTTAAACGACTAATTTTTGTGATTAATTAATTTAAACGGCTATATTGAAAATTGGTTTACTTTTTTAGGTAAATTTAGCATTTATTGGTTAAATGGCTAACTAATAGATTGGTTTAAATATAGCTAGCCTTTGGTTTTATATAATAAACTAAATCCTAAATATTTTTTCTTATGTCATTTTTTATCAGTTTCTGTCTCTCTTTTCCTTTTTTGTTGATGATATTAAAAGGCCTCTAATTAACTTTGTCTAGGACCCTACAAATTCTTGAGCCGACCCTGGAATATATATATATTATAAGTTTAAAGCCAAGAGAAGAAATGCATAAAATTTTGACTCCTCATTAAATTAAAAGAATTGTATTTAATTTATTTCAATTCAATTGAATGCTAAATAATAATTCAACTATTTTGAGATTTGATAAATTGATTTCTAATTAAAATTAAAGTGTAATTAATGATAAATTTAATAAATCAAGCAATAATATATGTTTAATAAAAGTAATTAATAAATTATTTTATTAATATACTAAAGATTTTATATATTTAGTTATATAGTTATAATGAATATAAAATATATATATAATGCAACATATACAAATAAATATAAAATATATATAAACACAAATATTTTTATATAAAATCAAATAAATGATAGAAACAATTTATTTCAATAAACAATGAAATAAAATTTAACTTATATATTAAATAAAATTAAAAAATAAAAATTATCTTAATAAATTATTAATTAGATATTATTTTATATATTAAATAATATAAAAATAAATAAATTCGCCCAAAGGCGAGACACATCTAGTTAAAAATATTAATGAACACGACTGATTGGTTTAGTTGCATTTAAGTGATCTATAAAATATTAAATTCATAGGCACACTAAGATATAGTTTAGTGGTAAATGTATATACAATTTGGATAATAGATCCATATTCAATTCTCCTTCCCATGCTAAAAAGAAAAAATTAATTCAAATTAAATTTATAAAAAAAATTAAAATACATGTTTTCTAATTATTAATAAATATTTAATTTAACAATTTTGTGCTATTATTAATATTCGAGATATAAAATTTGGAATATACATGAGTAATTGTAACATATAACCATTAAATTAGAGATTTTTTTAGATTTATAAATTTTTTTGGTTTCCTACAAAGTATATGGAATTTTTTATGGGTAAGATTTGAGATTTATGAAATTTCTTAATTTTTAAAAATTTACTTTTCTTTTTTCTCTTGAGAATACTTTTTAATTTTTATAGTTAATTAAAATTAAATTTTAATTTAAAAATGGGTCTCACAATTCTTAGTAAAATTTCATGTAAAAAAATATTTTCTTAATTAATATTGTATGTCAAACGATCAAATATTAACGGTATTAAAAAATTTAGTAGTTAAGCGTCTAAAACAAACTACAAGTACCTAAGTGTCTAAAAAAAAATATCACAAACCCCTTTAAAAAGAAAAAAGGAGGGTAATTTTTTTATACTTTTCTCTAAAATATTTTACCACTAAATCGTTCCTTATAAATAATTAAGCATATTTTAAGTATTAATTTGTTCATGATTTTATAATTTTTAATATATATATATATATATATATATATATTATTCAATCATGAAATTCCCAAATCAAATTATTATCTCATTATAATCTAACGGATATAAATAAATAAAAAATAAAAAATCAGCCAATGTTGGTGAAAAAGAATTGACTATCTCCTTGAGTCCAAGAATAAGCTACAAATGGAGGAAACAAACAAGGTTTTATTTATTTGTTTTTTTTTTTTGGCTCACAAAACATTTGTCATTTCAGGTTTACTTTAAGGATGAATAGTAGAGAATTAATTATATACCTGTAACTGTAATTATTAACTAATGCTTAATATGCAATTAATATTTCACAAAAGTCAAAAGAATTTTAATTAGCTCACCCCCAACTCATAGCAGAGCCTAAGCTAAATTCAGAGAGCCTATAGGATCATTACACTTTCACATTTAGTATTACCAACATCTCTCTCTCTCTAATTCAAAGATGTATCGTAAATATTAAAAAATAATTATTTATATTAAGTTTAAAAAAAATAAATTACTCTTATTAATTATATAATACTAGATAATATATGCATTAATTATAAAGTAATGGATAATAACAAGAATAAGTATAAAATTGAAAAAAAAATTAAAATCTTATTAATTTTCTAAAATGATTGATAATTTAGAAAAAAAAAATTCTTTAAAAAACGTCAATTCAAAAGGAATGGAGAGAGTTGTAAAATTAGTAGCAAAATCATTTTGTTATTAAAACTTAATATATAATATTAACATGAAAAATTGCTGTTAAAATCTAATATACAATGAAAAGTTATTGTCAAAATACTTATATACAAAATATGCTTTTTATGTTTTTTTTTAAATATTAGAAAAGAGACATTATTAATTACAAGTGATATATATTTGAAATTTGTGCACATTATATTTTTTTTATTAAATAATTATAAAACATATAAATTTTTATGAAAAGAAATTATTACTATTAATAATTTTTTGACAACAAATTAAATTTTATTGCAAAATATTTAAGATTTCAATTTTTTAACAGTATAATATAACAAATAATTTTTATATTTTTAATAACAAAAATATTTGCTACTAATTTTAATATTTCTTATAGTGGAGATTGTTGTTGCTTATGAATAAAGTGTGAAAGAGGAGTATTACAATTAAATAAAAAATCTTATTTATTTTAATTTTCCTTCATCCTCTTTCAACACGTGGCATCAAAGCCTCATGGGTCATGAGGACTTGTGGGCTTATGAGGTTTAGGCATCTACAGAAAAATTGGAGAGAAGTGCTCTAAGAAAATTAAAGAGAGTGAAAAGTGCATTTAAATTAAAGAGAAGTGTTTCAAAATAATCAAAAGTTGGTGAGAAGTGCATCCAAAAATTGGTTAGAAGTGCCTAAATTGGAGAGAAGTACTCTAATAAAATTAAAGGGATGAAAAGTGAACCTAAATTGAAGAGAAGTGCTCTAAAAAAAATTAAAGGGTGAGGAGTAAAAGTTGTTTCTGCGTAGAGATAGTAAAATTTAATTTGCCCCAATGAAAAACTCGTACTTGTCTTGAACCTAACGAAAAATCTTCGTCTCGTCTATAGTAATGGGACGGGAATGATATTGAGTCTCTTCAACTTGATTCCACAAATTACATATATATAAAATTATTAGTTTTTTTTTTAAATTATATTATTGAGTATTTAATTATATTATTATTTTTTAAATATTAATTAATAATATATACAACTTAACATAAATATGTATAATATTTTATCAAAATATATAAATTATGAAGTTTTTACATTAATAAAATTATAAAAATATAAATAGGGATCTCCCTGCGTATCCGATTTATCCTGTCCTGTCTTTGCTTCTATTGTTCATGGGACGGGGATAGAATTTCAAAATCCGCCTCGCCCCATTGCCATTGCTATAACTGTGAGATCACTTGACTCCAAATGCACCACCTGCCTCCACTCCAGATGATTTCAAGGTTACTTTAAGGATGAATAGAAGAGATTTAAGGAGTGTATTCAATTAAAACTTTTAAAGACATTTATAGACTTTTTTTTAAGTGAATGATTTTTGCAGAATTCATAGATTTTTAATGATTTCTATGAAATTTATAAAGTTATGAATAACTTTCAAAAATTTAATTTTAAAAAACTTTTAAAGATATTAATAGATTTTTATAGATTTTATTTTTGGCTAAAGAGAGTTCCTGTGCAAATGAGAGTTAATGACAATTGAGTATTTTTGTGTTTTTCTGGGTATTCCATTTTCTTTGTAGCTTAAAAAAAACTATCTTATTAATTAATTATTTAACTATTTTATTAATTAATTATTTAACAATCTTACTTAATAAACTATAATAATATTTAATAAAATATATATTAGAAATCAATAAAAATTTATTAATATCTATAAAAGTTTACCAATATCTATAAAAGTTTTTTTAAAATAAAGTTTTTGAAAGTTATTCATAATTTTATAAATTTCGCATAAATTATTAAAAATTTATGAATTTTGCAAAAGTCATTCACTTAAAAAAATTTATAAATGTCTTTAAAAGTTTTAATTTCAATCCCTATGGATAATTCAATATTAATTCACCATTCGAGAATGACTCAAAGCCATAAATGGTAGAAAATCTGCTGTTTGATTGCATTATCTGAATATGTGCTTATATATCACATTATAATAATTCTTATTTTTAAGTTATTTTAACTTCTTAATGTCACATAAAATATTATTGATATTAAGAAGTTCAAATAACAAAAATAAGATGTGAGGTTTACAATGAAACATATTTTTTATTGCAACTATAAAAAAAATAAAGTCACATTAATAATTATAAATTTTTATTGATAAGCTTTTAAAGATATTGATAGAGTTTTATAGATATTATAAACCTGTAACTTAAATTATTAACTAATGCCTGATTTGCTCATAAATAATTATTTCACAAAAGTTAAAAGAATTTAATTAGCTCACCCCCAACTCATGGCAGAGCCTAAGCTAAAATCATAGAGCTTATAGGATCATTACACTTTCACATTTAGTATTACAACAAATAGTAAAATTAGGAGCAAAATCATTTTGCTATTGAAACCTAATATACAATATTAACATCAAAAATTGCTGTTAAAATTTAATATACACCATCAGTATGAAAAGTTAATTTCAAAATACTTATATACAAAATATGCTTTTATGTTTTTTTAATATTAAAAAAGAGATATTATTAATTACAAGTGATATATATTTGAAATTTGTGCACATTATATTTTTTATTAAATAATTATAAAACATATAAATTTTTATAAAAAAAATTATTGCTATTAATTAATTTTTGACAGCAAATTAAATTTTATTGCAAAATACTTAAAATTTCAACTTTTTAACAGGATAATATAACAAATTATTTTTATATTTTTAACAACAAAAATATTTGCTACTAATTTTAATATTTCTTATAGTGGAGACACGTTGACACAATGACACCACGATTGCGATTGCAACTGCATGCAATTTAAAATACTAGTAGCTGTTGAGATAGCATTTTTACCTTATAAAGATCTTAGAATTTTGAGGATTATATATTGAAAGTATTGTAACTTCAAAAATATATTAATTAAATACTGGAAAAAAATGAAGTCGTAAAAAATAAAAAGATTTCTCTAGTTGTGTGATGATATGTTGTGCTAAATCTGCAAGTGTACAGATCGTGAGCAAGTAATAGTGTGTGAATAGAGTGTTGATCCCACAGGAAAGATGTTGACAATTATCAAAAAAATATAATTACTCTATTATTTAGAAAATCAATTTAGTTATAAAGAAAAATAAAATTAAAACAGATATAAGAAAATTTAACAGACAAATTCAATAAATGATAGATATTTGGGATTTAGATTTCATCAATTTATTACTCATAACTTTTCTATGTTTTCTAAATTGGTTTAATTTTACTGAAATTAATGATTAGATTTCCCTAAATTATATGATGTTATCTCTCAAGATACAACACGAGTACTTATTTTAACCTTATGTCTACTCTCGTGATCACAAGCAATTAACACAAACCTATTAAATTTTATGAAAATCTTTTAATAATCACAAAGGAGTGTTCTTATCTCTAAGCAACACATTCCCTAGGTCTAATATCTCAATGAACTAATATTATGCTTCCACTCTCGCTACTTCACATAATATTTTTAAACATGCAAATAGTGATCAATTATTTACAAGCATTAAGTTCTAAAATAAAATATTAATTCCAATAATCAAAATCAAATAAATCAAACAAAGATAGTCATATTAAAATCAAGAGATTACATCTAAATCCTAAATAAGAAATTTAGCTACTCATAATTAAGAAGAAAGAAACAATTAAATTAACAATTAATCTAATTGAAAACATAATAACAATTTATTATTGAATTGAAGAATAAAAGTTTAGAAAGAACTCTTTTAGGGATACAATCTTTGGTGTAGATAAACTTCAAAACTTCTCTTCTTGAACAAAATGAAAATAAAAGGAAATGAAACTAAGAAAATATAAATCTATCTAATTGATTGAATGATGAAGGATTGAATTGATGATTTGAATGAGGGGTGAGAATGCTTATTTATAGGA
>CATKHJ010439996.1:0-24415 GCA_949750685.1 Vernicia montana | reverse complement strand
ATGGAGGACTTTATGGATCAAATGGAACAGGCTGATACTTTTGTTCCTTCTTCTGCTATCCTAGTCTCTGATCTTGACCTTCTCTTTGAAGCTGATTTGGATGAAGGGGTGCCTCCCTCGGTAAATATTGAGATGAGAATTGGATAGGAGGCAACCGAGCAAGAGAGAGGAACTAATGAGGTTCTTATAGTCGAAGAAATCCGGGTTGAAACTGTTTTGGAAACAGAAGCAAGTGAAGTTGGAACGAGGGACTCAATTCTTCTGACTGAGCCTATCGAGGTGGCGAACTGGGGTCGAGTTGCAGATGAGGGGACTTCAACTTTACCTTTGGAAACTCAAACGAAAGTCTTTTTGACCTTAGAGCCTGCTTTTCCCAAGCAGTTTTTATTAGATTAAGAGTAAACTCTTGACGAGGTTTTTGTTTTCTTTTCTTTATGTTCTTCTTGTCTCTTTTCCTTCTTCTCCTCCCCTTTTCTTGTTTTAACTGGTTTATATATAATTTTTTTTAGCTGACAAAACTTAATAAACAACTAGGGGTGAAGTTATATGAATTTGGTTGGTATCGATCGATGGTATGAAGAGCCTTCTCCTTAAATCAAGAAATAATTAGCAAATAGAACGCTGCTATCTCTATTCTTCGTTCTTCAAATCAAGAGGTAGTAGAAAAGATAAATAAAGAAATAAACTTGCTGCAAGTCGCTCTAGAGGAGGAGAAAAAGAAACAAATGGATTCAGCTGAGCTGGAGGCCATACGAACTGAAGCAAAGAGGTTTGCTGGAGAAAAGGACCATTATAAAGGTCTCTTTACTCAAAAGTCAGATGAATTGGAGTGTCTGTCTGCAAATCTAAATGCGAAACTGGCGAACCTTGAATATGAGGTAAAGGGTAAAGATACAGAGCTTCAAGATCGTTAGAAGATCCTAAAAGAGCTTCGGTCTGATGCTAAGAAAATGAAGGCTGCGATGTTTGATCTTAAGGAGTAGGCCAAGGGCTATCTTGAGCTGATGAAGAACTTTGAGATCGCTAAAAAGAAAATTGAAGATCTAAAAGTAAAACTTAATAGCTTTGAATGTCTTCGCAAGAAAGCTGAGGAAGAGAAAGACATAGCTATCTAAGATTTTCTAAATTCCTCTGATTATAAACGAAGACTGGCTCTAGACTCTGGGGCGAGGGAAATAAATTGCTTTAATATGGCCGTTGATGCCTGTGCTGCCAAATTCCTAGACGTTCTTGCTTATGTATCGAAGCGAGTGTTCGTTCCTACTAGCTCGACTTCGTCGCCTACCTCCTCAAGCTATGCTCGGCTAATTCCTACGTCGACACCTTCGAATGCTCCAAGCTCAAGACAAGCTCTTCCAGCTTTATGATTCATTTATTCTTTTGTTTGTTTGTTTGTTTTTTTTTTTTTATTCTGTATACATCTTTGTAAAAAATTCAACAATTAATATAAGTAAATGTTTTTTTCTTCTTTCAAATGTCTTTGCGAGCTAACTGATTTCTTTGCTTTGTTTTGTGTCATGCCTAAGGCTTTGTTAGGTCGCTTACCCTTCTATAAGGTATCAATTATTACCTTTCAACAGAGAGTTGGCGCTTTAGACTAACGCTAGGTCTTTTCTTTCCTAAAAAAGGGTTGCCTCGCAGTCTTTCTCCTAGCGTTTGCTAGGTATTTTACTCTCTCAACAGAGCGATCTTTCACCTAACGTTTGCTACGTCTTTTACTCTCTCAATAGAGAGTTGCCTCATAGTCTTTTGCCTAGCATTTGCTAAGTCTTTTACTCTCTCAATAGAGAGTCGCTTCACGGTCTTTCGCCTAGCATTTTCTAGGTCTTCTTTGAGCAAATATTTGCAAAATGGTCTATTTTATTTTGGAAAGAATACTTTTTAATACTTATTGATAGTACATTTTTAGATTTTGAAAATTCCAAGTGTGAGAAATTTCAATATCTTGCATCGTTATAAGTTTGTAAGTGGCTGATCCTATTACTTTTTGGATCTTGAAAGGCCCTTCCCATGTGGGTGTTAGCTTGTCGGTTCTTTCTCTTTTGCCTATGGCTTCGAGATATCTCATGAATGGATCTCCTTAATTGAATACTCGAGTTTTTACTTTCTTGTTAAAATAATTCGCAGTTTGTTATTTTTAGGCAGCCATTCTGATACTTGCCCTTTCTTGAAGTTCTTCAAGGAGATCTAGGTCTAGTCTTCTTGCTCGATTATTGTCTTCGTCACTGGAGAATTTGACCCTTCTGCTGGGTAAATCTATGTCCACCGAAATAACTGCTTTGGTGCCATATGTTAAACTGAAAGGGGTTTCTCTTGTAGATTGCCTTGGAGTTGTCTGGTATGCCCAAAGGACATGATGGAGCTCGTCTACCCAGCTTCGCCCATATGCATCCAGTCTTCGCTTCAAGCCTTGGAGAATCATTCGATTTGTCACTTTGGTTTGCCCATTTGACTGAGGATGGGCTACTGATGAGAAGTGTTATTTTATGTTAAGTTCTGAACAAAAGGCTCTAACTTTGGCATTATCAAATTGCTTTCCATTGTCACTGTCGAGCTGGTACGGTACTCCAAACCTATAAACAACATTTCTTTATAAGAAGTTAATGACTTTTTCAGTTGTTATGGTTGCAAATGGCTCTGCTTCCACCCATTTGGTAAAATATTGGACTGCAATGAGGATAAATTTTCTTTACCCTGAGGTTGCTGGAAAAGGCCCTACTATATCCATGCCCCATTTCGCAAAAGGCTATGGACTAGTGATTGGCATTTGTTTTGCTGCTGGAACATGTCTTCCATGATCGAATTTTCGGTAAGAGGGGCATTTTTTGAAGAATGCAATAGCTTCTTCCTTCATTCAAGGCTAATAGTATCCCTGTCGAATTGCTTTGGCAGCCATCATCTTTCCACCAATGTGCATCCCACAACATTCTTCATGTATTTCTTTTAGGACGTGCTCTACTTCACTTGGCTTTAAGCATCTCAGCCAAAGGAGAGAATTGGCACGTTTGTATAGTATATCATTGTGAATGGAGAAGTGGGTGCTTCGGTGTTTAACTTTTTTTGCATCTTTTGGATCTCCTGGCAATTTGCCTTTCTCCAAGTAGGCTTTTATTGGGTCCAGCCATGTTGGCTCTTGGTCTATTTCCATCACTTCGTCTGCCTCTTGTATGCTTGGATGTGCCAAAGATCCCATAAAAATTTTCTGAGGCAGCTCAATTGGATATGTAGTTGCAAGTATGGAAAGGCTATTTGCTCGGTTATTTTTCTCCCTTGGGATTTTGCAAAAATGCAGCTTAACTTCTCTGTCTTTCATATTTTGGTCATTGCTTAGTCTTCTGTAGATATTTAACCATGATGGGTTCCTTGGCTTCAAATTCTCCCTCTATCTTTCCAATCACAAATTGGGAGTCACTGTGGATTTTAAGTGATCTTAGACGAAGGTAATCTGTGAACATTAGTCCTTGAATCATTGCCTCATATTTTGCAATATTATTGATTGCTTCGAATCCTAATCCAAGGGAATATTCCAACACGAATCCCTAGGCATTTTTCAGGACTATCCCAACTCCGCTACCTTCTTTGCTACTAGCCCCATCGACGAACAAGTCCCATCTTAGTTCGTCATCAATGGTCTACTCCTTTGACTCCATTTTCCTATATTTTCATTTGCTTTGGTTGCTTGGACTTCGGTGTTGAAGGAACATTCAGATATGAAATCTGCAAGTGCTTGTGCTTTGATGACTGATCTTGGCCATTACTGTAGCCCATATTGTCCCAACTCAACTGACCAACACAACATCCTCCCTGAAGTTTTTGGTTTGTGCAATGTTCTTTGTAAAGGCTGGTCAGTCACCATTATGCCTTAGTGTGCCTGTAAGTAAAATTTGAATTTTCTGGCTGATAAGACTAAGGCATAAGCTATTTTCTCGTTTGGCAAGTAATTTAATTCGGCTCCATATAGGACTTTGCTGAAATAGTATATTGGCTTTTGCACTGTTCCTTCTTCTCTGATCAGAACCGAGCTTACCGGTTGTTCTGAAGCGGATAAATAAATCAGTACTTTTTCTTTAGGTAAAGACCGACTCAATACTTGTTCTAAACTGAGGAATGCTTTTAATTCGTTAAAGGCAAGATGGCAATCCTCGGTCCATTCAAAGGTAGTTGCTTTCCTTAATTTCTTGAAGAAGGAAAGGTATTTTTTAGCTGATCTTGACATAAATCTACTTAAAGGGGCAATTCTCCCTGTTAATTTTTGAACCTCCTTTATATTGCGAGGTGCTATCATGTCTAAGATCGCCTTTACTTTGTCTGGGTTTAGTTTGATCTCTTTCTCGCTTACCATACACCCCAGAAATTTGCCTTATTGAATAAAAAAAAAATGCATTTTTTCGGATTTAACTTCATGCCATATTCTTTCATAACTCCATTTACTTTGGCTAAATCCTTGAGGTGTTCCTTGAAACTTCTGCTTTTTACTATCATATCATCTACATATGCCTCTTAAGTTTTTTCCAAGTTGGTCTTTGAACATTTTGTTCACAACCTTTAATAAGTTGACCCAAAAGGCATAGAAACATAATAATAGATTCCTTTTTCATTTATGAATGAAGTATTCACTTCATCTTCGGGATGCATTCTTATTTGATGATATCCCTGTTTTGCATCCAATGAAGACATGTATCCATATCCAGCTGTTGAGTCTACCAATTTATCAATCACGGGCAAAGGGAAAGAATCCTTTGGGCAGGCTTTATTTAGATTAGTGAAATCTACGCACATCCTATAGGTCCCATTTTCCTTTTTTACTAGTACTATGTTGGTGTTCCAGTCTGGGTATTGTACTTCTCTTATAAATCCATCTTTCATTAGTTTGTCAACTTCTTCATCTATCACAACTTGTCTTTCTGGTCCAAAACATCTCTTTTTTTGTTTAATCGGTCTATAGATAGGATCGACATTGAGATGATAGGTAATTATATCTGGACTTACACCTTTTATTTTAGTCGAAGACTATGCAAAGCTAGATAGATGATCTGTTAGGAATTGGTGAGCTCGAATTTTTTGTTCGCCTTTTAGGGAGGAGTTGATTAGCAAATGTCTTTTCGATCCTTCCCCATCTACTAATAATTTCTCTAGTTTTTCGACAGGTTCGGTTCTTTGCTCCATAATTTTGTTGGTTGGTTCGACCAAAATGACCTCTTTTAATTGATGCGAGGTAGACACCTTTTTCTGTTTTTTCTTTTCGGGCTCATCTCGATCTTGTGCTCCATAGACACATATTTCCCCTCCATGAGGTTTGGGGATGGTCATCCTCAGATGCTTAATATTGGTCCAAGCATTCAAATCATAGAGGAGGGGTCTTCCGATCAAGATATTGTAGTTCAATGGTATCCTTACCACCACAAAGGTAGCTATTACTGTGATGCAATATGGAGTTGAGCCTATGGTGATTGGTAACCTCGCTATCCCTACTGATGGTACCTCCGTGCATCGAGTGTGCGAACTGGATTTCTAATATCTTATAAGTCGCTTTCCTTTAACCCCATCTTTGTATATGCCTAGGCCATGAGCAAATTAACCAAATTGCCATTGTCAACCAATATTCTTTTTACAAGAAAATTAGCTATCACTGCTTGGATGATTAAAGGGTCTGAGTAGAGCTATCTTAAATGACCCCCATCTTTTCTTCACACTAGCACCGTGTACCCATTGCAAAAGATGAATTCGAGTTCCTCTCTCTTTCTTTGGGAGGCCTTGACTTTATTCTTGCTAATTGGCACTTCATCTGGTCCTCCAGTTAGGCAATTAATGGTCACAGCCGACCCATCATTCATAATCTGCTTCCCCATATCCTTGTTCGTTCCAGCCTGATTTTCGTTATTATTTTTTTATAAAAATTTTCAAATACCCCTGGTTAATTAGCCTTTCTATTTCTTCTATTAACTGTCTGCAGTCGTTAGTATTGTGATCGTGAGTATTATGGAATAGGCAGAACTTATTTTTGCTTCGCTTATCTGAAGGGGTGAGCATTGGTTTAGGGCGAGCCCATATATCTTGATCTTTAAAGATTGCAAAGATCTCTGCTGGGCTTGCATTCAAGGGGGTTAGCTTTGTTATGTCAAAGGTACGAGGCAGACGACTTTTGTTACTCCTTCCTCCCACCTGGCTTCCTTTAAATTCTTTTTCCTGCTTTTTTGCTTTAACCTCCATTTTAGGGTTTTCACCCGATCTCTTTTTTTTTTTTTTTTTTTTTTTTTTTTTTTTTTTTTTGTGAATTGATTAAAGGAATAAACATCATCTTGTCTGATGTATTTTTGGGCGAATGCCATGGCTTCTTCTAGAGTACGGAGCACATGCCTACATAATGCTTTAAAGTAATCGATATGGGAGGTGCCATTTTGCAAAGCTTCAGCTGCCATAGCTTGATCTAACTTAGTAACTTTCAAGGCTTCTCTATTAAAACGAGCTATATAGTCTCTTAAGGGCTCTCCTTCTTTCTAGGTTACAGCTTCCAAACATTGCATTCATTTTTCCACAGGGATGCTTGCTGCAAATCTTTGCATGAAAACTATGGCGAGCTGTCTAAAATTGGTGATACTCTTTCTTCTAAACTATCGAACCACGTAGTGGCAACCCCCTTAAGGGAACCTCAAAAAGCTTTGCGTAGTACTTCATTACTTCATGTCTGTAGCTCTGTTGCATGTTTATAATCCATTATGTGGGCCTTAGGGTCAATTTCGCCTCCATACTTCTTTAGGTTTGGAGGTTTAAACTTGCTAGGCATCCTATACTCTTGAATGGATCTTCTGAAAGGAGATTTTAAAGCCAATTTGAGATTCTTATCAATAGAATTTTTACTTTTGTCCTTGGCAATCTCTTCTATGAATTTTTTAACAGTTTCCCTTATCTCCTAAGCGTTTTGCTGGCTAGTAGCTTCTTAACTACTTTGATCTTTATGATGACATGAGGATTTAGACAGAGATTCTTTATCCTTTCTAATTGTTTTTCTGGATCATCCATCTCCTTTCTTTCCATCTCTTTGACTGTTTCGATCAACATTGACCCTGTTGTTATGACGAGGTCTTCGACTTTCCATGCTTCGATCCATACTGTCTGCCTGTTTACTTCGTCCCTGGCTAGGATTATACACTTTCTTTGGTGGAGGAATTTCTTCTCTATTGTCAGGCTTGAGCCTGACTACTTCCGACCTTAATCTTCCCCTGCTTCTCTCAGCTATGCGATCTTTTATGCAGGTCCCCGGTGGTGTTGAATCGAAGTCTAGTCTTCGGTTAAGTTCTCCTCTGGGTAGTACTTCAGTGATTGCCTAAGTATCTAGTGTTGGGGTAGTTTATGGAGTTTGCAGGGCAGTGAGTAGCAAGTGTAAGGCAGATAAAACTTTGGGGGTTAGGGTAACAGGTTGATTATTGTTTGAGACTAGGACTATAGCGTTCAACTGATGTAATGTTGATGCTAAATCGATAGGTTGAGTTCATCCAGGAGAGGTAACATGAGTTTCAGTATGACTTTCAACTCCTGGATGAGTCTGAGAGGTTATGGGATATTTAGGAGGAACTTCTTGCTTGCGATTGTCTCCTAATTGAGTCATATTTTTTTCGAATGAAGTTTCTTGTAGGTCACTATTTTAATATTTTGAGGTATGAGAAAAGATTTTAATTTATCATTTTCCACAGACGGCGCCAATTTGATCGAGTTGATTTTGATCAAGTAAGAATAATTTGATATTCTCCTTGTTGGATTAGAGCTGGTATGACTTGTATAAAGAAACAAGAGTTAGGTGGGCTAGGCCTTGGCTCCTAATAAAGTCATTCCGACAGTCTAGTTAGTGGATGAGCTCAATTCAGGTGATCAAGGACTAAGATAATCCTTGTACTTGGTCTTAAAGCACTCTTTTTGGGAGATTCATTAAATGCGGGTATATTTAATATGAATTTCTTGTCTCTCTCTGCATATTTGTGAATGTTGATCTTTGAAATATTTATAGGCTATGAGTTTTTATGTGGTTTGGACACGAATTTTCTAAAGTGAGTCGGATTTAGATGGCTGTTAGTGTGTTGGCTTCGGTCAATGAACTCGCCTGCTGACAAGCTGGCTATCTTGGCCTTTCATCTATGGGCTTTAAGTAGATTTGGAAATTAGGTTTGGCCCATTATAGCCCAATTTGATTTTGGTAGATTTTTATACCTCACTTTATAAAATTTAGCATTGAAGTTAATTTAGAAATTAAAAGTGCAAATTTTGAAATAATAGAAATTAAAATGGTAATTGTGTCAAAACGCGGGAGTACGTAATAATTTACCCTTTAAAGGATTTAATTAGATCAAATAGTTATATATATATCTTGCTTGAAAAGAATTCCATGTGTTTTTCTCCTCCCACAAGATATATATCAGTACGTTAATAGTCAATTGTTGAAGGGTGAGGGATAGAATACTGCACTAGACAATGCAAGATCTAACTCAATTAGGTCTCCAACACTCAAAGGGGAAAACCCCTTTGAGTGTGGGCTAGGGGGTGAGAGGTACTACCACCTGGGCAAATGCCCAGTGGCTAGGACTTACACGTTGATTATGGAATTGTCAAATAAATAATATCATCTGTGTTTTAGCCTTTTTTTTTTTTTTTTTTTAGCCTTTTTTTTTTTTTTTTTTTTTTTTAATTTGATTATGATTGTAATTCAAACTCGAGACTTTATAATTTTGAAAATATTACATAAATATTAGTATTAATTTTTTGTATGATATTTTTATATATTTTATGGTCATAAAAATTTCAGAAGCAATAAATAATAATTTTAAATTATTTTTGAATAATATCTAAAAATATATTTTTTCAAAAAAATAATTCTAATTTCAATATGAATCAAACTTATATAAGATTGGTTTGGTATGTTTCAACTGTAGTTAGAAAATATATTATATTGAAAATATTGATTAAAAAGCATTAAAATTTATTTTTAAAGTGAATTTAAAATGTTTTAATCATAAAAGTTCAAAACAGTTCAGCTCATTTTAAAACCTTAATTAATTATTGTATTGAAACATTAATTAATGATTTGGATTTTATTTGTAGACTCTTATAATAGCAGGCGCAGATACAACATCAATCACCCTGACATGGATTTTATCCAATTTGTTGAACAATAGACATAAATTGGAACTTGCCCAACAAGAATTAGACCTCAAAGTTGGGAAAGATCGATGTGTGCAAGATTCTGATATTGAAAACTTAGTATATCTTCAAGCCATTGTTAAAGAAACATTAAGACTATACCCACCAGGCCCACTAGCAGTTCCACATGAAGCAATGCAAGATTGTTTGATTTCTGGCTATCACATACCAAAAGGCACACGAGTGTTTGCTAATTTATGGAAATTGCATAGAGATCCAAAGATTTGGTCAAATCCTGATGAGTTCTTGCCAGAAAGATTTATTACAAATCAAGCAAATTTTGATGTTTCAGGTCAGAATTTTGAGTTTTTACCATTTGGGTCAGGAAGACGGTCCTGTCCTGGCCTCAATTTTGCAATACAAGCAATACATTTGACTCTTGCTAGGCTGCTTCAGGCATTTAGCTTTACTACACCATTTAATAAGCCAGTGGATATGACTGAAGGCTTAGGTATTACCCTGCCTAAGGCCACTCCTTTGGAAATTTACATCACCCCACGACTCTGTTCTGAACTATATATATGAATGTAAATCAGAAGTTCACCCCACGATTATGTTCTAAACTATATATATATATATGTATGTAAATGAGAAGTTATGTATATCCTCTGTTTAGAAAATTAGATATTGTAAGAATTTAATTCAAATGAATTTTATTTTATCAATTTTCATATTTAAAATAAGATAATTTATAGAATTTAATTCTTTTAGTATAAAAAGAAATGAATTTAAAGTAAATAGAAATCAATTCATTTCACATAGATTTAATTTAATTAAAACTTAATTTATCATCAAATTATCCAATTATGTATCATAATCTTTTATAATTTCAATAATATTAATTATTGTTAAATAAATATAGATAATTAAAAAAATAAAATAAATTAATTTCATTATTTATGTGCATAATATTTATAAAAAAATTCAAATAATTTTTTTTAAACGGAGCCTATATAAAATGCTAGTAATAATTCAGTGGTTGATACCAATCTTGTACTACGAGGATTAGATAATTAAGTCGGCCAAGCTGTTCGCGAGCGGTTCGGTATTCAGCTTGATAAAAACTCGTTCGCGTTTGGCTCGTTTTATAAATGAGTCAAATTTGAGCCTTATTTTAAGGTTCGATTAATAAACGAGCCAAGTTTGAGCAAAGTAAAGTTCGGCTCGATTAGTCTCATAAACAGCTCGATAATAAGCTCATGAACATGCTCGATTAATAAGCTCGTGAACAGTTCGATAATAAGCTCGTGAACAATTTGATTATTATTATTATTATTAATTTAATAATTTTGACATTCTAAAAAATATATTTTAATACTCTTATAAAAAATATATATATTCCTGATTAACATAATCTAATATTTCCTTATTATGTAATCTAATATTCTAAAATTTAAAAATATCTTTTTTATTAATTACTCTCTTCATTCCTTTTTATACGACGTTTTTTGAAGGAATTTTTTTTTCAAAATATCTGTCACTTTAGGAACGAATAAGATTTTAATTTATTTTTTTTCAATTATATCCTTATTATCTACTCTATAATTAATACACATATTATCCATTACTCTATAATCAATAAGAGTAATTTAGTCATCTTATTTTTGAAACTTAACGTAATTAATTATTTCTTAATCTTTGTGAAACAACAAAAAATGACACATAAAAAGAAATAGAGGGAGTAATATCTTTATAATACATATAATGCTTAATTTTATAATTGATTTTTTTTTCACTAATTAGATGCTTTTACTTTTATATTAGTTTTAACTATTTTTGTTATAATTATTTTATTAGAAATAAATATTTAGAATATTGAGTATTTTGATAAATTATAAACGAATTTCAAAACGAATCGAACTCGAGTTTAGCTGAATTATAATTATAATTTATAATTTATTAACGAGCTCGGAAAAAAAAATATTAAATCGAGTCTGAACATGCTAAAACTCGGCTCGACTCAGCTCGATTTCAGCTCTAAGTCCTACTACTAAAACTACAGCTTTCAATTTGCATTATCGTCACGGTTTGATTTCAAGTTTGTAATTTCTCGTTGAAATTTCCATAAAAAATTATAATTTCATGTTTCTAATTTCTTGTTGAAAGTTTCTATCAAAAATTATAATTTCATTTCCTATTTCTCGTTTAGATCAATCCAAGGTGTAATGGCCTGATCTAAAATTGACTCCATAAGGATACCATTGGAGATTATTCATACAATTACTATATGGGTCTTTATACAGTATCAAATCAATATAAGTGTAATCTTCTTTTCGAAATAAAATAAATTCTATAAAAGAATTTTGTTAGGTATTAATAAAGCATTTACATTTCAAAAAAATAAATGAAATAAATAAATAAAGCATTTAATTTTGTAATACCCTAAGTTTGTATGTGCATTTGTTTGATCATGTGTACGAGATATGAGATTGTTTTCATATGTATATGTGTGTTTTGAGTTCCATATTAAGTGTATGAGTGAGTTAAGTGTTGAACTTTGAATTTTTGACTTGTATTTTTTTTGGTGGGCTTGTTTCAGTAAAGTCACACCAGTGAACTTAAAGTTCACGATGGTGAAAAAGAGGCAGTAACTACTGGATGAAGTTCAAGGCAATGAACTTCAGATTCAAGGCGATGAACTTCATATTCAAGGCGGTGAACTTTGGATTCAAAGCGGTGAACAATCTGGGGGAGAAGATGAGGAAACTACTGGATGAAATTCAAGGCGATGAACTTTAAATTCACGACAGTGAACTTTAAATTCAGGGCGGTGAACTTTGGATTCAAGGTCGTGAATCGTGTCAGGAGTAGAATCAAGAAGTTGGTTCTATATAAGGAATTAAGTCCCATTTCAGCTCATTTCTCACATTTTCTGAGTTCTAAATCCTAAGCCTTCAAGAGAAACACAACCCTAACTCCATTAAATGTTTGGGAACTTCATTAATTACATCAATTAAAGGATCTAAGGTTACAAGAGTTCATCATTTCTTCCTTTATTGAAGCACATTGTGAAGAGGTAAGTTAGAGTTTCCATTTTCTTCTATTTCCTTCATATGGGTATTGGTTAAAGGTGAAACTAGAATGTGTTAGCATGTTTAGAATGATTGTAAGAGTATGGATTGATATACATTTGCTTTGGTATGTGTTTATGTGCTTAGCTCAACCTATGAGACATTATGAAGAGAGAGATGATTATGAAGATCCTCAAGCATTAATGTGATAGAGAGTTATCTAAAGGATTATTGAGCAATCTTTTTGGCTAAGGTGAGTAGAAAATATACTACTATTTTTGTATTTGAATTCCTAAAGCTTAATGGCTATTTATTTATCAGACGACCATGAGTATGAGAACCTATATGAGTTATTGAACCATCTTAACCATATTCTTCATATGAGTCCTATAAATTTATTATTGTTAGATATAATATTTTCATTTGTCAAATGCTAATTCTTCATGACCATGAGAATTGCGTAAACCCAATGAGAACATGAGAACCATTTGATTATGAGAATGTGTCCCATAAGCCTATAAAAATTGAAATTGTATGAACCATCTTTAATCCTTATTCATGTGTTGGAAATCCTTAATGGAATAGAAATCCCCGACTGATGTGGGTATTACATCAGACATTATGCACATTGTAACCCAATGGATAATATATAATATCCTACCCCTATCTAGGAAAGGTAAATTGTCCTAGACGTGAAACCCAATCAGTTTCATGTATTCACGAGGAAGAGTATGTTAATGAAAACCTTTATTCTTATCATAAGGAAGAGTATGTTAATCCAACCTTTACTCTTATTTTACGAGGTGAGTATGCTAATAAAGTGCCTCTACTCCAAACATTTTACAAGGATGATTTCTATTTCTATTTATCTATGAGTTATAATTCCTTTATGAGCTATATACATATCTATTCATGTATTATATTTGTTATTTGATCCATATGAGCCATGTGAATCCATTGCTAAATTGTAAGTCATTTGATGAGTTATAAGACATAGCCATCCTTGTGAGCTAGCCTTAAATTACCTAGCATTACAAGTATGATAATATATTTTTTACTCACTGCTTTATGTCATTAATAGTTTTATTTTTCAGAAGATTAGAAGTTCATCATATCAGTTCTTCAGGTATCATTCTTTCTAGAGAACCAAGTTGATTAATGTAATTTCTCCATTTATTAATTGTAATTGAGGAATACTTTAGTGCTCCATGAGCGTTGAGAGGTATTATTATTTTGGTCTATATGGCAATTACATGAATGGTAATATATGTATAAACTTAATATTATTACTAGAATATTATGAGATGTATGAGACTTATGAGTAAGTGCATGTGTGTGGTTTTGACTAAAAGTATATGATATGAAGAGATAGATTAGTATATATGTTCAAGTTTTGATCTTGGGGATGAGCATATGCATCATTAGTTGTTATGATGCCATGAGGATTATATGTTAGATGAGTTCTACGGATTTTCGATAGTCTTATGCTTACTCATGCCCTAGGACTGTCACAGTTGCAAAGTTGGGTAGTGACAAACTTGGTATCAAAGCATAGGGTTAAGTCTAGAATAAACTATATGAGTCATAGGATATGTGAGCACCATAGAGCATAGGAAATTTTCTCTATGTCTATTGAATTTATCGTTTATATGTAGATCCGCGTTATCCTTTAAGTTTTAAATCTTTTTTTTTTTTTTATAGATGCCGCCTAGAGTATCGCCGAGAGAATGATCATCTCGTCATGATAGAAGAGTAGTATATGATGCAGCCTCTACTGCATCATCAACAAGTGAGAAGTTTATGGAATCGCCTAGGGTGCGACGACGAGTACAATGAAGGATGAACATGAAACCCTTACATATGTGGATGACATAAGGTAAGAGCTTATAGAGCTAAGACATGAGATCCGTAAACTTAAACAGGCAAAGAATAAGACTAAGAATCCAAGTAGCTACAAATAAGGAGGTGGCAGTAGTTCACGAGTGAGAGCACCTGAGCATTTATCTCTGACTGACGTACAGAGTCGGCCTCGAGGAGGAGGTCGGGGTAGAGATCATGCTGAGGGTACTTTAGTAATCTCTACTCAAGGAAACATGAGTTCACCTAGACCAGTGCAACACAATCATGATTGTTCTACCTATCCCACTTGTGGAAGGGAACATTAGGGAATTCGTAGACTTACCACAGGAGTGTGTTTTAAATGTGGTCATCCAGGCCATTTCATCAAGAATTTCCCATTATAAGGAGAGTAGAAGAGGTATACGTATCTGACATGTTCTAAATGTGGAAAGAAACACGAGGAAAAATGTAGATTTGCCAAAGGAGTATATCTAAAGTGTGGTAAGCACATCCACTTTATTAAAGCTTGTCCCCTATAGGAGGAACAACATTGTGCAACTATTACTTCACGACCTACGATATAGATGGCTAGAGCGGATGCTAAGGGTTTGGCCTTTAATAATGTGTAAGACATGTAAAAGATGGTCATTTTGTAGTTTAAAGCATTGTGGATTATTATATATATGTGAAAGTCAATATGTATGAGTAATTAAAAAGGATATTGAATATTTATGGATTTGCTTGAATTATGCATGGACTAAATATAAGGAGACTATTAACTAACAGGTGTCGGATCTTTGTATGATTAAGATATAATTTTGTTCTTACCTATGCATTTGTATTGATGAGCAGCGTTTGTAATGCATATTGTGTTATGACGATTATTTATAATATTATTATTTGAATTTTACCAATTAGTGTTATATCACTATTGGTATTAATCTTACGTGAGATTTATAACATTAGAGAGTATATAGAAGGAAAATACTGAAATATGGATGGAGACATTATGACGAATGGTAACTTAAGGATGAGAATGGTATTCAAAATTTAAGTCAGATTTATTTAAGTGAAATGGAAGGATTGTAGTATAAGTGAGTTTCTATATGTTAACAGCTAGGATGTATTTGTATATCATTGTATAATGGAGAGTTATACTTAATGATATTTAAAACATTATTGTTGAAGGAGTGTCATGTAGTATTATCATGTATGTTAATGGGAATCTAGATTATAAATGACTTCTTTATGAGTTGAATGAGCTTAGAAATCACAGAGGAGGTTGAACTTGAATAATTAAATTGACTTGTATTGAAGGAGGTCTAAGAGTATTAATAAATCAGTTGAGGATTCCTGGAATCATGAAGAGTCGATTAGAATTGTGAGTTTTTAATGTAAATAGTTATATGGAATATGAAACATGAGATGGTTTACAAATAAATTAATAAGGGCTCAAAGAGAGTTGGATGGTATTTTTATAGTGTATGGGCATTCATATAATATGAGTTTATCTGTATTTAGGGGATGATAGAGTAAGTTAGACTTTAAGAGGACCCTTAGCAAAAGACGTGTTGAGTAAAGGATTTTCGTATGGATAAAGGTTTAGATGATTTTGTACTTAAGGTACGATCGAAGTGGAGACTAAAATTGATAATGGCATATTCAATGTGATTAATGATATTGCGAGATGAGAATTATGATTGACCTTGGAGATAAGATGTGAATTTATTCTTATAAGGCTTTGGAAATTATTATTGATGAAATGTTAACCTAGGGGTATGTAAGTGATTCGAAGACCATGATTAATAAAGTAATGGTTGAGGGAGAATAATACTACAAGGGGAGTTCATAATTAGTTATATTTGATTGATATTCTTGAGACTATGAGGAATTGAAGCAATTTGTGATCCCTTAGTAACCAATGCTACATAAGGATATAAGATGTTTATTAAGTAATAATAATGGTGGATAGAGATGACCATATGTGACATTCATAAAGGGGAAAATTATGGAGACTATGATGGAATAAAGAGTGTTAGTGCTTATAATTTTAAGAATAACATTGAAAATAATTTTAATCATGTGATGAGAAGTTATAAAAGATGAAAGTATAATGAACATTTTGTTTTAAGAAGTTGTTAAATTAGATGGAATGGTATTAAGATATGCATTTGAAAAGAAAACTAGTGAGTATCATAGAGTTAGATGCAATGCCCTAGTATCTTGTGACAAATTTGTGGATTTAAGAATTATAGTCTGTTTGATAAGTCCTAGACATATGGGACACCTAGACTGAAGGATCTGGACATAGAGTAACTGTAATTATGAAGAACAAGGAAGTACAAGGCAGATGATGAAGTAAGCATGATGATAAGGAATAAGCCAGAATGAATACATGGAAATCGTCATAGTCTATCAGTAATAGATTTGCAAGATGGAAAGTTATGAACTTTAAAGAAGGAACTCATGTCTTGGGCATAATGTACATCAAATGAGATTGGAATCAGTTAATGAAACTTTCCATAGGGGTGAATAGAGTAGTGACACAAGGATTATATGTTTGAATGTATGCACGTACTATGATAACTGATACCAGATGTGGATCGGTGCATCAAGTCTAAAGGATTGGTTATATGTTAAGAGGGATATTCTGAGAATTTGTCTAAAGAATTTGTACATGAGATTCATAATGCAAGTGTAGGGAAAAAGACACGATTACGAAGAATAAGAATAGTATGGATCATTAATGATAAGAAGGAGTTAAAAGAGAATGAGTTGTGAAATGATTATTTGCATAAGAATGTGCTATACATATTGCATTGTGAGAATTGATATAATAATTGGATGTGCCCTGAAGTGAATAGATCAGGAGTATAAATAGTATACTCTGAAATCCTTCTCATTATTAAAGTAATTCGAGGACTGGAACTATAATGGTACAACGTCATAGCTAAGTAGAAGACATAGTATGACAGAATGTACAGATTGACAGTATGTTAAACACAGGTATGAGACACACTTATTGAGGAGTTTGATTTTGTTAAGGAGATAATGGAATAACTACCAATTGTGAGAAAAAGATTAAACAACATTCAATAGACAGAAGAGCTTTACAGATTCGAAAGGAAAAGATGTCCACTTTTCCGTAAAGGACCATGTGTTTATGTTAAGGAAATACATGTCAGATTCATTTCACGTCCTACGATTACAAGCCATTGAAGTGAATGAGAACTTAACTTATGAGAAAATTTCAATTGAATTAATTGACCAACAAGTGGAGAAGCTAAGGAATAAAGAAATAGCAATAGTGAAAGTTCAATGGAAGAATCATGGTGTAGATGAATGTACTTAAGAAAGTGAACAAGCCATGTTATATAAGTATCTTTATTTGTTTCAAGTGTAATTCAAGTGAACTACATGTGTTTGTAAAATTTGATGACGAATTTTTATAAGGAGGGGAGAATGTAGTACCCCAAGTTCATATATGCATTTATTTGATCATGTGTATGAGTTATGAGATTGTTTTCATATGTATATATGTGTTTTGAGTTGCATATTAAGTGTATGAGTGGGTTAAGTGTTGAACTTTGGATTTTTGGCTTGTATTTTTCTTGGTAGGCTTGTTTCAGTAAAGTCACGCCCGTGAACTTAATCCAGCCTCTACTCTTATTTTATGAGGTGAGTATGCTAATAAAGTGCTTCTACTTCAAACATTTTACGATGATGATTTCTATTTCTATTTATCTATGAGTTATAATTCCTTTATGAGCTATATTCATATCTATTCATGTATTATATTTGTTATTTGATCCATATGAGCCATGTGAATCCATTGCTAAATTGTAAGTCATTTGATGAGTTATGAGACATAGTCATCTTTGTGAGCTAGCCTTGAATTACCTAGCCTTACAAGTATGGTAGTATATTATTTACTCACTGCTTTATCTTATTTGTGATTCCATTTGTCAGGAGATTAAAAGTTCATTAGATTAGTTCTTCAAACATCCTTCTTCCTAGAGAACCAAGTTAATTAATGTAATTTCTCCATTTATTAATTGTAATTGAGGTATACTTTAGTGCTCCATGAGTGTTGAGAGAGATTATTCTTTTGGCCTATATGGAAATTACATGAATGGTAATATATGTATAAACTTAATATTGTTACTAGAATATTATGAGATGTATGAGACTTATGAGTAAGTGCATGTGTGTGGTTGACTATGAGTATATGATATGAAGAGATAGATGAGTATATTTGTTCAGATTATGATATTGGGGATGAACATATATGTCATTAGTTGTTATGATGCAATGAGGATTGTATGTTAGATGAGTTTTACGGGTTTTCGGTGGCCTTATATTTATCCATGCCTTAGGAATGTCACAGTTGCAAAGTTGGGTTGTGATAAATTTACACCACAAGGATACTAATTAGAGCATGCCATGTGGTTCACTCCCCACAATAATCAATATGGACTGACCACAAATGAGGATAGGGGTCAATGAAAACATAACATGTACTACCATTAGTGTATTCCCCACTCCTGCGGGAATCTCTGTGGGAATTTAATATTATAATTACTTAATTATTCTTAGTATAAAAAATATATTATTTAGTTACCCTTATATATATATATATATATATATATATATATATATATATATAAGGGTTTCTAATTTTTATCACTTAAAACTCTCTGCAATTCTCTTATCATGGCACCATTTTTTTTATAATAAATTAAGATACCAAAATATTAGGAAAAGCCAATATATATGATATAAAAAAATATATTTTTATATTTCTAATAATTTAATGATTTTAATATTATACTATATAATATTAAATTTCAATAATTTAGTATCCAAAATTTTCAAAATAAAATCGTATATTATATTTTTAATGAATTTAATTTAATATCTTAATTTTTTTAAAAAATAAAACTAATTTTAATGTAATTATTTGAATAAACTAGAAAAATATAATTAGGACTTTGTTTTATTTTATTTATTTCTTGCTATTTTATATTAAGTATATTTAAAATTATAATAATTGAAATTCCATTTATAGCAGGGATGACAATGAAAACGTGAAAAATTATGTGCATAAATTAGAAACACAACAACATAAGAGTTTATGTAGTTCACCCTTTTCTAGGGCTACGTCCACGGGTCAAGATGATCAAATAATTCATTATAATTGGAGAGTACATATACATGGATTTTATAAAAAGAAAACTCACCAAAAACTAATATATGAGTTGTACACTATACCTAAGCTATAAGAGATCAAATATGAAGTGTCTTGTTCTCCTTTAAAACTTTTTGCTCTTCAATCTTCAATAGTATGTTCTCTAAACTCCATGGAATTTTTCATTATTGATTACGCATCTTCTTGTCTGATGAGTTTTATATCAACAAGTATATTAATTTGGGCCAAATCTTCGTTCTTGGGCTTTGATCTAATGATCCTGAAATAATAATAATGTCAAGAGGGCCAGGCTGGTTGCCTGGCGAAGAGCCTCCGACGCTTAAGTTAGTAAACTTTTATGTTTGTGATAGAAAGAGGATAAGAAAAGTGTAGAGTTCAATTTGACCTTCTAAATGGTTTTTCCTGTCGTTTTTATAGGTCCCAAGTCCTTTAGGTTAAAGGGTAAAATAGGGAAAGATCCTACACCTTTTGATTGATGGAGTTGGTATTTCAGGCTCTGAAAAATAAAATTTGATCTTGTCCTTGATCCTATCAAATGACAGATAGTCGGTGTAGAATTAGGCGTGGGTACGCTGCATAAGTATGACCTTCTTCTGACAAAAGTAACATCACGTAGGTGCTTTATGACCTCAGCTGCCTTAATGAAACTTACTGAACAAGCTGCATTTATGGCAAAGGGGGCGAAGAGCTTTAGTGCCTGGAGAAGTGGTATCTTCGTCTCAAGGCGGTGGAGAATGGCTATCTGGGCTTCCTCTCTTGGGCTTTTTGTATTCAGTTTTTTCTTTCTCATATTTCTATGTAAAATGGACTTTTAAGTTTAATTCAGGCCCACCATATCATTGGCTATTTTTGTCCCTCATCAGAGGCCCCCCTATTTCTTTTGAAGCGAAGAGTATCAGAGCTTTGATAGAAATGCTTTATCTTTCGACCCATTTTCGCCAAAGGCGAAATGCTTTATCTTCTGAATACATATTTTGCTCCAACAGCTATCATATGAGGTATATCAATCATCTTTAACCCATTAAATGTTCTTTGCAGTTGAGTGAGCTTTTTATTAAATGCTTGTCTTTTCGTGTACAGGCGAATATACGTGGCATCTAACAAGCCCAGACTGGTACATTTTTTAAGGAATTTTTAAATTGCTAACCGTCGTTTAGGTTTTCTCATCATTGGGTGACGGTTGGTAAGGATAAACCCTCTATATAAACCTCTCTGCTTGTTACTTTAGAGCTCCTATTTGCTTCTTCTGATTTGTGAGATTATTTTTCACTCGCCTTTTTCCTTCAATCCTTTGAAAATTATCTCCTTCTTTTGCTCCAATCCTCAAATGGCTCCCAAAAAGGACACTTACCCAAGGAGGGACAAGGTGAGCGCTACTCAATTTCAAGAAACTTTGAACCAGGTTTGGGGAGAAATTGAACCCATTGGGCGAACTAGCGAATTCGTGGCTTTCAGCGACAACCTAGACTTCAACAAGAAATTTATCTTTCGCCTTGCTCAATCCCATGAGAGGGTCTACTCAAGCGACCCAAATGCCGCACTCCCCAAAGATCTGAGTCATTATATCATTTTTTATCACCAATTGGAGGTTGGTCTCCTATTCCCTCCTACAAAATTCATAGTGGAGTGCTTCAACCACTTCCAAGTCAATCCCATAATGTTGACCCCTAATTCCATCAGGGATTTGCATTACTTTGAAGTTCTCTGCTTCGCTTATGGGATTCATCCCACTGCTCGTCTCTTTCAATGCTTCTTTTGCCTCCTGAGTGCCTAGGGATCTCTTGGAGTATATATGACTTCTGCCAGGCCTCTCCGAGGTCTGTTTATAGGCAAAGATCGAAAAATCAAAGACTGGAAGAAGAAATTTGGGGTAATCGAGGTTACTGATGGCCTCAGTTCCCAAACTTTCGACTTTAGGTTCCCTGGTCACCTGCTGCTACCGGTCGAAGGTCTAAGCAAATGGCCAGAGCTATTGACAAATAGCGAAAAATAAGATCTTCGGACCCTTGTTGGCGAGAGGTATGTGTATGATGCGGAGAAGATGGGGTCCGCCATACACATAAGGGACGTTGATGGAAAGCCTACCCCAAAGATACGTCTCATGGACGTCCAAGGTATATTTCATTTTCATAACATTTGATAGTTATGTTCCATTTTTTGAGATTATGCAAACCTGTATTTTTCTGAATCTTTGCATCGCGATTGCAGTGAAGGCAAAGAATCCTGAACATTATCAGGTTATTTTGAAGATGACAGAAGGGGTATCTCCGCGAGACTATATCCTAACTGCCGAGCTACCTATCATAGATCCCTATACTGCGAGGTTAAAGGTGCGGGTCGAAGATGATTTTGGTCCTCCGCCAACCAAAGATTCTAACAAACAAACCAAAAAACTTCCAGTGGAGGTTCCTACGGCAAGACGAAGACTTGTCAAGGCCTTTGACCCTACCGTGTCCGTCAACGTTCCTCGCACTACTGCTCCTTGCCCTGGGATATCCATCAAACCGTCAGTCGGAGCTATTCCTCCCCTTCCCCTTACCATAATCCTTCATCCTGGTGATAAAGGGAAGAGGGGGATGCCCCCTATCTCAAAAGAGCCAAAAAGAAAAGGTCCTCCCTCTCCAAACATCTTGGATGTCTTCGCCCACAATTTCGGTGCAGCGGAGAAATTGGGAGATATTGAAAGACAATTGGAGGATGTCGAGGATGATGAGGCTTTTAATGCCAAACTGGCATCTTTGGCAAAGGACTTGCTTGGACCAGAGTCGGAGAAAGGCATAATTGACCATTCCATTATTCTTACTTCTACATCGCCATTTATTTTAGCATCTTTGGATGATTCTGATTTTGAAATACCCGAAAATGATAAAATAAAATGGTCAAGGAGTGTTAAGGTTGGAAGACCTCCCACCTCATTAGAAATAGTAGCGTGGGAGAGGTATGTGGCGAAGAAGACCTCTTCGCCTGATTTTACCAGACTTCGCCTCCTTTACCCTTCTCCTGAGAAGATTCTGTTTGAAAAGCAGCTAACTACAGAAGGCAATTTTCTTCATTTATTCCATATTTTTCCCTTTCCTTTAACATATTAGCTTTTACTAATATCTGAAATTTTTTGTTACTGCAGATTCGGAGCCAATTGTTGTTCCTTCCTCATCTCCAATAACTAATTCCTCCTTAGCTCCCATAATAAATTTGGAGGAATTACTAATAAAGACAACTATTCTCCCCGCCAAACTGCCAAGAAAGAAATTAACAATAAAGGAATTTTTGGCGGGGAGGAAAAAGAATGCAGTTTCGCCCAGCTCTTCTTTGGCAACACTCTCTGACTTTTCTGAGCCTCCTATAAAGCGACAACGAGTTGAGGAGCAGGTCGAAGCGAGTGAAAGGGTTACTTTCAAAGGTCCCTTACCAGTAGTTTTTGCAGTACCACTTTCCTTCCTTCGACCTGCTCCAACAACTTTATTAAAGTCCGCGGGAGAGGCTTTAGACAGGCACCAGCACATTCTCAAAGAATTAAATATTTTTCCTTATTGATTTTCTGAATGAATTGTTCCTTTGAATCCAACTAATCAAGTTTATATGTAGGCCATTTTGGATTTAGATAAGCTTCGTACCCAATTGGGCCTCCTGGAGGATCATTACGATGCTGCTAGGAGAGCCACATAAGAGAGACAAGAGGCTTGCCTAAAGCTGGAGGCAGAACTGCTTGCTGCGAAGACTTCTTTGGAGGAGGAGAAGCGAAGGAGTGCTTCGTTGGAGAAAGAACGAGCTGACTTGGAGGCCCAGCTAAAAGCAAGTAATGAAACTTATCAAAAAGCTGAGGCCGAAGTGGAAGCTCTTCGATCTACCTTGGCTGAGAGGGAGTTGTCTTTGGCAAAAAAAGATAAAATAATTACCGCAAAGGATAAGTCTGCTCTCGACCTCTCAGCCAATTAAAGGATTTGAAAAAACACAATGAAGAGCTCGCCCTTAAAGTAGAAGAGATTTTTGGTCTTCTCGAGGATCTTGAAAAGGTGCAGGGAGAGCTTCGAGTGTCTGCTTATTCTTATAAGCAAACTGCGAAGAGAGCTAAAGTAGCTGAAGAACAACATAGGCAGTCTGAGGAGGCTAGGAAGAGGGCCATCAGGGATTTCTTAGCTTCTGACAGTTTCGACCAAGTCATCACTTATCATTCTTATAAGGCAACTGCTCAATACTATAACAATGCTTTACAAGATGCAGCGGCCTTCTTTCCACGCGTGCTAGAAAAGGTGCTCGAAATGGAAATAGATGAAGAACCTCCTATTCTAGATTTTTCTATTTTCAGTGAAGATACCAAAGGAGGAGAGGATGTGCCTAATCCGAAAAATTTTCCTTCTTGGGAAAAGGAGACAGCGCAGGCCGCTTCCCCAATATCAGATCTGGAAAGTGATAGTGATGATGGTGATGAAGTCGAAGTTGAAGTAGTTGAGAATATTCCTGTTGTTTCCTCAACTGTTCCTACTGAAGCTGTTCATGTTGTTTCTTCAGCGAACTTAGGTGCTTCGGCTGCTTTAACAGATCCATCAAATCCTAGTGTAGATATTACCTCAAATGAGCCTCCTTCGACAAATCCTCCTCCAACAGAGACTTAATTTTTCTTTCTCTTGTATATATAATACAATTTTTGTACTTTGTACTTTGTAAATTCTCATATATAAAAAGAATTTTTTTTTTTGCATTTGTTTATCTTTGTAATTTTTGCTTTTGAGCTTGCTTTATTTAAATAACTTGCTACTTATAATATTAAATTCTTACCTGAATTTATCGAAATGATCAGTAATTTCACTAGATTTTTTACTTTGATTCATCAGGATTTTAACTTGACGATTTGTTAAGTCTTTTGCCTAACGATTCACTAGGTCTTTTGCCTAGCGATTTGCTAGGACTTTCGCCTAGCAATTTGCTAGGACTTTGATCAAGAAGGAAAAAACTTAGATAATCTTTATGAAACTTTACATCTTTTTATTTTATTAGTAATACATCTTGAGGTGTTGAATGTTCCATGTATGAGGAACTTCGCCACCTTCCATAGTTACAAGCTTATAAGTTCCTGGACCTATGACCTTTTGAACTATGAATGGACCTTCCCACTTTGGCGCTAGCTTGCCTATTCCCTCACATTTTCTAGTTGCTTCCAAAAATCTCA
>CATKHJ010439993.1:0-24195 GCA_949750685.1 Vernicia montana | reverse complement strand
CAAAGAAAATATCATCAATAATCTAATAATAAAGGATAAATTCTTTATTGATGATTAATTTTCTAATAATCATCTTTATTTATTTTATTATGACTATTTCTTCTTAATTTAGCAATAGAGAACGTGGTATCATTAGTTTTTGTACTCTTTACAAGTTTGTCTCTTTAGTTTAGATGAAATAAATTAAAGAATTTATATATAAGTTTTTTATTTTAGTGTGATTTGGCCTATAATAAAGAGAAATCAAAACTCATCCCAAGTTGCTACTGTGAAATTTTTAATTTGATCAAGTTGGATAAAACTTTTTCCTTTCTCTTTCTAGCTATCGGTAAATTCGTTTTTAAAAAATGTTATAAATTTATATCCATGTTTTGTGGTGTAGATGTCACATACCATATATACATAAATCAAAAATAATTTTATCAGGCCAAATTTATAAAAAAATATATATAATAATTAATTTTATCAAGAATTATTTTTCAAATTGTAAAATTGTGTCATTGATTTCATTCCTATTGAAAGCCTTTTTTTTTTTTTTTTTTTTTTTGAAAACAAAAATTTCCTTATCTCTATTGGTAGTGGTACTGTCAACCAGTATTGAGTAAATTACTATATTATCCTTAAATTTTATCATAATTAACACTTTATTAGTCTACTATATTTCAAAATTAATATTTTTAGTCCCTACACTAATATTTTTAATAAAAAAATGATATTTTTAGGGTGTGAAAGTTTTTTATAATTTAATAATTAAAATAAATTATATTCTTAAAATTTTAAAAGATTGAAAAATTCATAATTTTATAAAGGATAATTTACGAATTAGTCCTTAAGGTTTGCTAAAATTAATGACTTGATTCATGCAGTTTGAGAAATGAGTTCTTTAATCACATAGATTTCATTACGTTGCACTAGTTGGTACTTCCGGCTTAATCACATAGATTTCATTCCGTTGCACTAGTTGGTACTTCCGTCCAAATTTTTTCAAAATTCCGTTAAAAAAATAAGAAAATAATTATTAATACCTAAAATATCCCTACCTTTCATTTAAATTGGAAAAAATTATTCCAATCACCAACAATTTCTGATCCCCAACAATTTTTCTGATCAAATTTGAGCTTCCAATAATCATCAACAAATAAAAAAAAACAAAAATAAAAAATAAAAAATAGAAACAAATCGGGAACCAAGAGAGAGAGGAGAGAGAAAAATGAGTTGCAGCCTTGATCCACGCACTTCCATTGACTTCTATGCGACACTGCCGCCGCCACCGTGAAGTCAAGCCTCAATCGGCAATTTTTCAGAAAATCATTGCAAACCGCCACCGAACAGTGGCGCAATTGTCGATTAAAGCAGTTGACCACTGAAAACTTCCAACATCATTTTCGGCCATTCCATAACTCCTTTCCAGGATATTTTTACATGGCTGAGATCTTCTCTTTCCCAACTACATTTTGGTACTCATATTGCCCCTGATCTATCACCAGAAAGATAGATCGGAAAGTCACCGCCATTGTTCCTTTGGATCTCTCTCTATAGATCTCTCTCTGGGTTTGAAACACCTATTTTATGTGTCTCTCTCTCACACATCTTCAATGCAGCCATAGAAATATATTTGTTTGTAAATTGAGTATTGATTCGATTAATTAATTTGTAAATTTCATTTGCTTAATTTGTAATAAAACCTAGAAAATTAATTTGTTTAATTTGAAAATTAGTCTGTTTTTTAAGAAAATATGGAGAATGGAAATTTTAATTGCAAATGAGGGGCATTTTAGATTTTTTATAAAATTTTAATGGAAAAAAATAACAAAATGACTATTTAGTGTAATTGAATGAAATTTTATGGACTAAAAAGCTCATTTCTCAAACTATAGGGATCAAGTCATTAATTTAAACAAATCTAAGAAACTAAATTATAAATTATCTTTTTTATAAATAATGACTAATAAAGTATTGAATCATTAACAAATCTTAGGTATGAAAAGCGTTAATTTAATTGAAATAATAGCTAGAGATGTTAATTGTGAAAAATATTAAGGATGTCATTGTAATTTATCCATAAGTATTTCATAAAATATTAAATTTTAAGTCGTATAAAAAAAGGGTTTTTACATGAGTCTTATATATAATAACTAGTTAAAGCCCCTAGCCACCGTACATAGAGTTTTCTCTTTGATTATCTCTTCGTCTGCCATCGACGACTTTTCTTTGTTGTTGACGGTAGTCACTCTCAGCTAGTTGTTTTTTCTTCCCTTTCCTCTTATAGTCTTTCTTTATTCAATCACAATAAATAATCAAATCATATCTCCATTTTTTTTGCACGAGTTGGTTAGAGTTTATATGGCTATTAAAGTTTTAACATCCGGAGATAAATTAAGGCTTTCTAGCAATGAAAATGAATATATTTGGTTGAAAATCCGTTTAGGATTTTATGTTATATTTAATTTTTTTAGTTGTTTATTAATTTTGTTGATGAAATTTTATGAGTCTTTTGTTTTTTCTCTTTTGATGGGAATTTGTTTGTCTTCCGTTATAGGAGTTATGAGGAATTTGAGTTTGATATTCAAAAGATCAGACTCGTTTAAAAACTCGTCAAACGACAATGAATTGGATTTGTGATTCAGTATAATCATCGAGTGGAATGTGTTTATTGCCGATGTGCAGGCCCGACTCTAAGGGGAGGCCACTTGGGCAGTTGCCTAGGGCTTTCCCAATAAAAGAGGCCTCATATTTTTAAATTTTCTTTTTAAGGGTTTTGTTAATATAGAGCTAACTTTTTTTTATTTGGATAAAATTATCTTTATTTATCTCACCCTTTCATCTTCTTTGTTGTTTAATGAAAAAAAAAATATCAACTATATTCACAAGAGAGATTGAACGGTTTGGCTATATTATCTATTGAAAAAAAAAATTGCAGCTAAATTTGATCACAACGATTTAATTGAAATTTTTGCACACCAAAAAGCAAGAAGAATATTAACTTTTTCTTTTTAAATTTAGTTATGTATTATTTAGTTTCATTTGTTATATCACGTGTGATTAATAATTATAGATTGTAGTTAGTATTGTATTGAGATGCTTGGGGTTTTTCACATATCATTGAGACGCTTAGATTTTTCTCAGGTGTACTTGAAATAACATATTGGTTTGGTATGTTACATTTCAATATTATGTTTTTTTTCATTTTATCATTATTAATAATATTGACTCTTATTACTAAAAGCAACATATAAGTTAAAGTTAATTTATTTGATCTTGATGATAATTTATTTGTATTTAAAAATTAATTATTATATTGCATTTTGAATTTATTAAATTTACTGGATTTCATATTTTTAAAAAAAATATATTTGTAAAGAGGAATGAAGAATTGAGGGCCTCGTTTTTAGAATTGTTTACAGCTTCCAAAATGCTGGAGCCGGCCTTGCTGATATGCTAAATACAACCAAGATACTATATACAATTGTTCTATCAATACGATCAATGAAGTTCATAGGAGAAGCTCATTTTTATAACAAGATTTATATATATATTTTGAACGTAATTAGATTTAATTCTCTATTTCAAATTATACTTATTAATCATTATTAATGAAAAACTTCTTTTATTTAAAAAAAAAAAATAGTTAAAGCCCTGTGCAACAGATGCGCAACATTTTTTTGATTAATTGTAGTAAAATATTGAAAATGATATTATATTTAGGAACTAACACTAAAAAATGCTTCTATATTTAAATTATAATCAATTAAAATTATTTTCGTACAGGGTAGATACACAATAGTGAAAATAATAAGGAAAATTTATGATGCTTATGAATTGAGTACTTTATTTTTAAATTTTTTAGTGAATTAATTTTTGAAATAGAGATAACATATAAAATCACAAGGTTGCGTTTGAATGCATGAATTAAAATTTAAAATTTATAAATTTCATGTTTGGAGAGCATAAGGAATTTAAAATTTAAAATTTATTATTTGAATAACTATTTAAATATAATTGAAATTAAATTTGAAAAAATGTAATAATTCAAAACTATATAACAATATAATTATTATATAAGTAATTTTTTTTAGCTTGATATTTCACATAATTTTTGGCTAATTATTATTTTTTTTAGCTTGATACTACACAATCTTTTATTAATTATACTCTTATCAAATACTTCGGCAAAAGAAAATACTCTTATGAAATAAAGCACCATAAATAAAGAAAAATAATAATTGAAATAACTATATGAGAGGAATCCAAAAACCGTACATTGATGACCTATCTCTGTATCTCATTCAAAATCGTGGACTGCTTACTGCTTTTGTGCTGTGTAGCAACTAGGTTGGTAAATCCATCTTAGCTTGTGTCAGGCAGGACCTCATTTCAAATAACACCACTGTCAATAATTTTCCTCCTTTTGCATCTTTCCATCCCTCTCTTTCTCTCTCACTCCAGCAAGAAATTAACACAAAAATTAAAGTGTTGTTTTCCAAATGATTGTATTCCAAGAAACAAAGTCCCTCTCAGGCATTTTATCAAACATCTTGTTAGCATGATCAATTTGTCTGCATTTTGCATAAATAATAACAACCCAGTCATAGCAAATATATATATATATATATATATATATATATTCAAGGCTGGCAAATCTGCAATTTATAAGTGCATGACCTGATTCGAGAAAATAAATCAGCAATTCAACAAATGGGAATGAGGCTTAAACATTTCCTTTTAATAAAATCCATTATCTATGTAACTAGCAAATAATGCACAATCCAAATGAAGAGTTATTCAAAAGCAATGTAAGATAAAGCAATAGATTCTATAGATAAACAAATATCTAAAAACAAAAAGAAACAAAAAATGCTATAAAAAGAAATTTTTATCAACTTCACCCAAGATAAAAGAGTAAGTAATATTAGTATCATACTCAAGATAAAAGAGAAAAAGGATTTGTTGCCAAGTTAACGAGCCTGTAAAATGTGAAGTATCTGAATCTAAGAACTAAGAAACTTTTAGAAACAAATCTAACAAAAAACAAAGTGAAATGAGATTCTAACAGAAAATTATGAGCACCAATAGTAAATTATTAATTATAGCAACTGGGTTTTTAATAGATTAACAAATTCAAGAAATATGTGAAAAGGGATTCAAGCTTGGAAATAGAAAATTATAAATAACAATAAAATATAAATAGCAAAATGTAAGAATACTTAATAAACAGTCCATGTCTTTGATTGGAACAAAGATAGTTTCTGAGATCTAATACCGAATCTTAAACAAGTAAAAATTATGAGATTTATAAAGGAAATGAATGAGTTAGTTACTTACCAAATTTGAATTAAGCCTTTCTCCCACTCTGTTTCCCGGGAAAATTAAACGGCAACAAGGAGAGAAGTGAAGTTAACCACGAGCAACGAGCAGAAACACCCAGCAACAATGATCGATGAAAAGGTTTTGGGCTCGCGAAGAAAGGAAGAGAGAGTTGAGTTTGAAAGAGGAGATCGAGAAGGTTGGGAAATCAAATGGAAATATGATCCGGAAACTCTATCCCTAAATTTGAAATAACCAGTTTAAATTAGGTATTTCAAAATATTAAGATTTTAGGCCATTAAATTAGATATTTGAAAGAAATCCAAATCCAACTAATTTCTGTGACTCAAACAAGAAATTTGGGCCAAATTTAAATTTATGGTCTAAATTCCTATAATTCAAATAAAGGATTGGATTATTTAATGCTCCAAGTTGATTGCTATTACTTTTCCTTTAAAATATCAATTTTAACAATTAGTATTATAAATAAATTTTAATTATTTTTTTAAAATACAATAAGTATATAAAAAGTGTTGCTTTTAATTTATAAGTTTTGCCTATTTTTATTAGTAAATTTTTTAAAATAATGAAAGTTAGTTGTAAATATAAAATAAATCATTTTATAATAATTTTAAAAATAAAAATAATGATTTGAATTTAAATAAAAATTTATTTTTAGCATAAATTATAGTAAATTTGTAAATAAATTTTAATTCATATATCTTTTGTTTCTTTTGGTTAAGAATTTATTTATTTTTATATTATAAAATTACAAAAAAAAAAAATATTTACCATAAAATAATATATTTGACTCTATAAATAATAAAATATTTTAAAAAAATAATAAATAGTGTGTTTCCATCTAATAATAAAATTAATTATTTTATAATATAATTAAAGTATAACATTTATCATAAGGATAATATATATAAAAAAAAAATTAAAAGCGTATAAAAAATATTTAAAAAATTTAAGAATGCTAATTTATTTTTAAGTAAAAACTATATTATAATAATATTTCATAAATTATGTGAAGGCATATTTTTTTTAAAATATTGATGAAACAAGTAAAATATATATATATATATTACTTTTATTACTTGAACATCTAGTATATTATTTTTTAATTTTTATAAGATTATAAAATAAATTTATAAATTCTGGAATTACAATCACATATATTATAGAAATTAAATTTTTATTTTTATTTTTGAAAAAAAAAATAATTAAAAGTAAAAAAAAAGTTAAATTTACTTGTAATATAAAATGTTAAAATTGACATTTAAAAAAAATAATAACAACCAACTTGCAAATACATTAAATATTTTAAAATAAGATAGTGATAGTGTGAGAAGAATTTAAATGAGTGAAAATAGCGTATCTTTATCTCAAATGTCCTACATAACTCAATACACACTCATTAATTGATCATTTCATCTTTTTTTTTTTTTTTTTTAAGAAATCACTTCATCTTCTTAATCATATATAAAACATAGTTTTTTCACTTTAATTATCATTTGCATAATCTCCAAATTGTAGTTAATTAATTTGTCAAATGAGATGAGGTACATTAATTAAGGTATTATTTAATAACACAATTCAATAATTAAAAATTAAAATTATTAGTACTCTTTAATTTTAAAATGTTTGATATATTTTTTTTAAAAAAATTATAACACTTTTTTGAGACGAAAATAACATTAATTAGTAAAATAAAACAATATAAAATGATTAAATCTTACAATATTATAATTTTTCGGAAATAATATCAAAATAAACTAAAAATACAATAACAATAACAACAATTTTGGCTTAAAATTCTCAATTAAATTAAATTCACTTAAAATGATAAGTTAAATTTTTTAATTTAAATAACTTAAAATTTATATAGAATATAATAAGTTATTAGGTCTTTAAACAATTAGGAATTTAAAATTTTCAACACTCATATTATTCAATTCTTAAATTTTAACACTTAATTTTTAATTTTATCAAATATCACGTAAATATTTTTTTTTAGTGTAATTATTCATCAACACACACACACACACACATATATATAAATCATTTTTTGTTACAAAATGTGTTAAGTGACAATAAAAAAAGGTAAAATATTATTTTGTCCATGAGAGACCTAATTAATGAAATGGTTCATTTATTTTGAGAAACTAATTAAATGATCTCTGAGATTTTATTTTTGTCAACAAAGTGGTCATTCTGTCCAATTTTTTTTTGAAAAATTTCATAAATAAAAAATAGAAAATTAAAAAATAAATAATACCTAAACTAGCCCTTCCATCTCTCTCTCACACACATTTTAATTTCTTTCCACTCTCTCTCTTTCTCAAATTCAACCGCTATTACCAATCACCACTAATCAAACCATCATCATTATCACCAAACTCTATTAAAAAGTTTTCTCTCACTATGCTCCAAACATTAATAATTCTTTTCAATTTCCTTCATAAAACCCCCAACCATGTACCACTATTATCATCATCATGAAGACACTTTGAAGAAATTTTTGGAATTTCTTCAAAAAAATTATGGATTTTTTTTTGTGTAACTAAAAAAAAATTTGGAATTTTTTTTCATCTTTGTGTGAAAAAAAAAATTATTGTGTTTTCTTACAAACCAAACTTGGATTTTTTTTTTTTTTTTTTTTTAAGTTTATGTAACAAATTTAGCTTTTTTTTTTTTTTTTTTTTCATTTTTCAATTGTTATTTTTTTTTTAATGGTGGAAATGAGAAATTTAGACTTAAATGATGGTTATTTTATATGTTTTAACGGATTTTTTGACGGAATGATCATTTAGTTGATGGAAACAAAATCTCATAGACTATTTAGTTAATTTTTTAAAATGAATAAACTATTTTATTAATTATATCAAATCCCATGAACAAAATAGTATTTTGAGCATAAAAAATTCACTTACAAGTTAATATATATATTGACTTCATTTAATTTTAAAAATGATGTAAAGATTTTAAATATTAAACATAACGATTTCTTTTTTTTTTTTTTAATAAATTTAATTTCAATTGATATTTAAACTTAAATCCCCTATTATAAAGAAAAATCTAATATTAGTTGTTTATTTGTAACTTTCCTTTCAATATTATAAGGAAAGGAAACTTAAATTTCTTTTGAAATTTCAATACAAATGCTTGGACCTTTTTAACTAGGAGAAAAAAAATCAAAAGAAAACAATGGTATTCAAAACAAGAAAGATTATCTCAAAGTGGGGTTAATTTTACCTGTGATCCTTGAAGAATTGACTTATGCACATGTTGGTGCTCCATTTTTAAAACGCCACTTAAAAATCCTTCAACAAATGTAACGGTCACTTTAAAGTACTTTGTATTTATTTCCGTCAAAATAACTAACGGCAGTCTTACATGACACTCCACCTCATATTTGCTGAATATATTAATGTCACGTCAGATTACCACAACCCCTGATTTATTTCTCTGCGCGTGGGCTTGCATTAACAAGTTCTCTCTCTGCTTGTGACCCAAAAGCAAACTTCCAATTCCTCTCCTTTCTCTCAAAATCTTCTCCTCACTGCCCCAAATTAATTATGGCAGTAAGAGATCGCGATGCGAGCTTGGATCTTTATTGGCAATGGGCTCTCGATCGACAGAAGGAGCTTGGCCTTTGGTTGCCGATCATGGTGATGGAGATGGAGGTTTAGCTTCGGTGATGCTTGTGCTATTGGTTTGATGATGGTGAAATCGACAAACTTCACATCTTTTATGTTGCTTGGGCAAGCAAACCTACAGAAAAAGAGAACTGTGTTGTCAATGGTACCATGCTAAGTAATGTCCTCAAAGTAGTAATCACATCTTTTCAACTAGTTGTTAGCTGCAGAGAAATTAAAGCAGTTTCATCCAAAAGCGGTGGTGGTGGTGATTCGAGAAATTTATTTCATTGTTCCCCTTCTTTTTTCAGGTAAAGCTACTATTTCGGTCACAACCTTCCTTCCCTTTTCTTTTCTTTTACCTTTGCAACTTTTCATGAATTTTTTTTTCTTTCTTTCTCTCTCTCATTCACTCTCCATATCTCTCCGTCTGCAACTTTTATTATTCTCTTGTTCTTTAATCTTCAAACAATATTGGGTTAATCAATCTAGCTAACATTTTCCATCTCTCTTTTTTTTTTAGTGCAACTTTCCTTGAAATTTCTCATCCTTTAATAACAATTTTGATACAAAAAAAAAATGTTATGCTTCATCTTTTTGTCTTTCAATAACACTTTATTATTTAATTTTTAAATAATAAAAAATATTAAAATTAAAAAATATATATTTTTAAGGAATAAAAAACATTGAAATTAAAAAAAAAATATTTTTAAGGAATAAAATATATCAAAATTAAAACTAAAAAACAAAAACAAAAAGATGAACCTAGATGATCACCAAGATTTGGTTCATCAAATGCAAAAACACTATACTGCAATTGATAATTTTAAGGAGGGAGAGGCTATACTTATCAATCGCTTCTTTCACAGCTTCTTCAACTTGAGTGAAAATAGGATCCACTTACTGATAACAATCGGAGTGAGGCTGGCATTGACGGCGAATCGAACTTGAGTAGTAATATCTTTGACTCAGGATGAGTCACGGTCGAGTCATGAGAGGACTAAAGCTTTATAATTCTTGTGTTGGGTTTTGTAAATGGTTTCACGAGAGTAAAGATTGAGTGAAAAGGAAAGTAAAGAATTGGGAAATGAAGGGGAAATTTGTTCTTGTTGAGTCGATAGATGATATGAACATTATTTATGGAGGGGATAGAATCACTTAAAAGGTGTTTGATGGAACTATTGATTTGTACAATTTTGCTGGGCCTTCGCTGGAATTGGTAGTACAACAATATACAGAGCTCATCGGCTGGCCTGCTCCTATGCCTTATTAGTCCTTTGGTAAGTTATTTGTTGAAAAGCAATGGAAGTCCGGTTTTGTGGTCACGGGCAGAGAGAACTTATTAATGCAAGCCCACACGCAGAGAGAGAAATTAAAGGTTGTGGTAATCTGACGTGGCATTAATATATTCAGCAAATATGAGGTGGAGTGCCATGTAGAACTGTCGTTAGTTATTTTGATGGAAATAAGTACAAAGTACTTTAAAGTGACCGTTACATTTCTTGAAGTATTTTTAAGTGGTATTTTAAAAATGGAGTACCAACATGTGCATAAGTCAATTCTTCAAGGACCATAAGTAAAATTAACCCCCAAAGTGATAGAATTTGAAGCTTTCTAGAAATAAATTTTTGTTCATTATAGAAAGCCTAGCTAGAAGATTAAAAATAAACTAATCGTGAGTCGGTATTTTATGTAAGTTTTGATTATATTTTTTATTAAAATTAATATTTTTAAAAATATTTTAATATATATAAATTATTATTATCATTAATATTTATTAAATTTAAATATTATCTTTTAATTAAACATTATTATAAAAAAAATATATGAATCAAGTTTATTATATATGACTATGAGCCAATTAAAAATAATAAAAATACATACATATATATATATATATATATATATATATATATATATATATATATATATATATGATTTGAAAAAGAATTAATGAGATAATTTTACATAAATTTAATTTTTTTAAAAATTACTTGATACATGACAATTTTTTTTTTAAATTTAATTTTTATTATATATATATATATATATCTAATTATTTTAAAATTTATACTCTAAACACTATACAGTAAATTACATATTTTAATTATTGTTATCGTTAGATTTTCAATAATAATAATATATATATATAGACAGTTTTGATAGGCTCTATTATATATATATAGACAGTTTTGTTACTGTTAGGCTCTATTATATATGGAAAAATCTTGCCAAGGGCCACAGTATGCCGAATTCAAAATTATTGAACCCGTGAAAATACCCTTTTTATTACAAAAATGCCCTTCCAACAATAGAACCACTGTACCAACGTCCAAACGACAGCGTTTTGAATCGCAATTTAAATGACAAAGCCTCCTTTGGTAAGACGTATTCTCAATTCAAAATTAATCGCGGATAATACTTTTCTGTCATCCAAAAAGTTTCAAATATAAACCGTCGATTTAAACACTAGTTAAAGTCAAAGTTAATCATAACCATACACGTGTATAACAGAAACAAAATCCTATCACTTTCAGACTCCATTTCCATTACCGCCAAATTCCACCCTAATCGCTTTCCCTTTACAATGCTAAAACTTTGTCGCTAATCCAATGGCTCTTAATCAACCGTACTTTTTTACTCAATCTGAGCCGTTAAGTAAACACTTTCAAGTTCGACTGTCAGATCAATCATCATCCTCATCCTGCCCTCCGATAATGCTAAAATTAAAATTTCAAAAACTGACGAGGGAGAGATAGACCACTTCATTAATTATAAAAATAAGACAAAGAAAATATTTAAAAAAAAAAAAAAAACCCTCTCAGCTCAGTTCCCTAATCTTTGACGAACTCCTTCATTACTGATTTCGAGTTCAACGTTTCTTTTTTATTGTTCGGATTTGATTTTTTTTTTTAATTTTTTAATTTTTCTTGTTATTTTGTATTGAAAAATTATTAGATTTGCTTGCAAATTGTAGATTGTGTGTGTGTGTGATTTGTCTTTTTAAAAATTGATGGAACAAAGTGAAGCGATTACCGATTTTGCGCCAAAGAAATTGGCGCGGCAGTTGGATTTTACGGCGTTTTGTAGAGCATCAGCTAATGTGATCTTGCCGGAGCATTCAAAATTGCAGCAGCTACCACCGCCGTCGTCGCATTCACAACCACATTTAAAGTTACAGCCGCCACCACCACCACAGCCAGTACAATCGCAATTGCTTTCACAGCCTCAGCCGCAGCCTCTATTGCATTTACAGTTACAAACGCCACCAAAGCAGCCACCGGCAATGCCGCAATTGCAAGCCCGACCACAGCAAGCGCCGGTGGTGCGTCGGATACCTCATCCTGTGCAGAAACTTCCGCTGCCAACAATGCCGATAGCGTTAGTTTCTTTCTATTTGTTTCTTTTCCCTATTGTGATGAAAGATTTCACTGTAGAGTCAAATTCGAATGTAAAATTAGTTATAACATAAAAAAAAATTATAGTTAAATTCTGCTTAAAACTATGAGCAAGTAGTTTATGATTAGACTGTATAAAGTTTTTTCTAGGAAGAATGTTTAATGAATTAATAAGATCTTTGAATGCATTATTAATTAAACATCGAGCGTAATCCATTTTTGCAGCTCAAATATTATTTGGTAAATTGTAAGGATAGTTTTTTAGCTTTTAATAGCTGTGCTCAATTTTTTTATTCCAAAATAAACATCATCTAACTTTTTGAATTGATTAATTATAATATATTTTTATTAATGAATCTTGTTTACACTGCTTTGTTTCTCTCATCAATGTTCTGCTTGCTACTTTTACCATTATGCAAATGTGTTTTTTTTTTTTCAGCAAGCAAGAGTCTCCCGGATCACGACCAAGGAATAATGTTGAAGCAAAAGATGGTACTCCTAAGAAAGTAAAGCAATGTAATTGCAAAAATTCAAGATGCTTGAAGTTGTAAGTACTTCATCTCTTTTGCCTGTATTTTCAGCATGGAAGTTTGATTTATCGGTTTTTTTTCCCTTATATTTTTTGTTTTGATACTGTCGCCAACCCAGATGTAGTTCTTGTAAATTTGTTTGCATATGCTTGACCCTTCCCCTTGTCAAGGTAAGATGTGTTAATTGAGAGAGAGAGAGTTTTCATGTGTAGTCATGAAGAGCTTTAACTCTTTAAATAATATTGGAATTTGGAACATTAAAAAATGTTATGCTTATAGGTTATTGCAATATAGATAAACTAGAAATGATATGTCTTTTCTTCCATGTTTCCTCAAGGAGTTAGATACACTAAAATGCTCTGCGGGGGAATGACCTGGGGGGTTATAAAGACTGTCTAAATTCATGTTCTGTGAGGGAATGACCTGGGGGTTTATGTACAAAGACTGTCTAAATTCATACTTTTTGAGAAATATCTCTAGTATAAAAGTTGTAATTGCTTCACTTTTCCTCCCCTCTCCTCCTCCCCATAGCTTTGAAGTTTACATGTAATTTTATCCTCTCTTCCCTATGGTTTGTCTTTTTGTGAACCATTGAAAAGTAAAGAATTGGGTATACTCAAATTCTTTAAAAACTCAAAACATATAATTCAGTGTGCAACAAATTCATAGGAATCCTCTAGACCTACTGTTGATGTCTTGTTTGACATAGTTGGCTATTACAGTGCTATGCATCATGTTTTTTGTATGTCTTCACTATTATAAGAAGGAAGCTTTTGCAATTTTTAGGTATTGTGAGTGCTTTGCTGCTGGAATTCATTGTAATGGTTGCAATTGCATAAATTGTTATAACAATGTGGAAAATGAGGCTGCTAGGCAAGAGGCTGTTGGAGCTACCTTAGAGCGCAATCCAAATGCTTTTAGACCTAAGATTGCGAGCAGCCCGCATGGACATTTGGATGCAAGGGTATGTATCTGTCTCCTTTGAGTTTGAATCAATAATGGTTAATATTATGTCACTAATCTATGATTTGATCAACTTTCAATAGTTAAATTAAGTGCTTAAGCATGATTCTCATTAGACAAGATGAAGCAAACTTTATTATACATAGAAGTACCTTTTATTAAGTTTGTTTGCTGGTGTTAACATATGGCACATTTCTCATTTCCAATCAATGGCTTGGCATTGACCTAATTTTGAGTTCTTTTCATTACTTCTGAATTAGATTTAGTGGAAAGACACAGATTACAAAGTGATGCCTGTGCTCTCTTTCTGCATTTATTTTTCAAAAGGAATGTTGGATAAAGTAATTTTGTAGCACTGCATAAGACTCTAGAATAAGAAGGGAGAGGTGTTAATTCCATGCTCAAAATGAGCTTAGCAACTTATTTTTTGAATTTTAAAATTTCATTCTCTATTCTCGTTACAAGTTGCATGCATTTAAAATGTCATAAAAATAAATCCAGGAAGATGCAAGGGAAGCTCAAATTATTGGGAAGCACAATAAAGGATGTCACTGCAAGAAATCAGGGTGCCTGAAGAAGTACTGTGAGTGCTTCCAAGCCAATATTTTGTGCTCTGACAATTGTAAATGCATGGACTGCAAGAATTTTGAAGGAAGTGAAGAAAGAAGGGCTCTCTTTCATGTTAATCATAATGGCATTGCTTGCATGCAGCAAGCAGCAAATGCAGCCATTGGATCATCTGGCTATGGAACCCCTCTGGTATCCAAGAAGAGAAAAAATGAGGAGCTCTTAGGCAGTGTAACTAAAGATCAATCTGAAAAATTTCAACAGGTATGATGGATATGAAAAATCTAGTTGATCCTTATTAGCGTATACTTTTTTATATCAAAGCAAATGTTCTTATTTATTTATTTATTTTTGATAGTATCATATTGAACCCTCCATCTACAAGCACAAGATGTTTTATTAGTATTATTGTACTTTAATGAACAAAAATTATTCTCAATTTTGCAATCAATCCATCCTTGTTCCTGTAGTTTAGGCTTTATCCAAATCAACTGTGATTTTATGCAGTACTTTTGATGTCATTAATGCACCGAGTGATCTTTGAAAATGGTAGATATCTTTAATTTTTAATTTCCTCTTTAAGATTAGACAGGTGTAAAATTTTATTTTATTATTTCCTCATTTCCTTTTTAGTCCCATGCCCATGTGTTCTCTGGTTGGAACTGCAAATTATTTTTCATTTTTTCACTTTTCCTTTTCTCCTTTTTTACTTTCATCCAGGAAAATCATCTGAGGAATTCTGCAGCTTCTTCTTCTCCCTTATCTGCCCCTGTTTCTCATGCTGCTAGTGCTACTGTATTGGGATTGTCAAAATTGACATACAAGTAAACACTTTTCTGCATCATTTTCCTCATATTATTCATGGAAATTTTCTCCTTTTCTTTCATTCCACCCCCTCCCCCCCCCCCCCCCCCTCCTTTTTTTTTTTTTCCAAGTACTGATTAGCATTCATGCATGTGAATGAAGGTCTCCTTTGGCAGGCGTACTTCAACCACAGGATGTGAAGGATATATGCTCACTCTTAGTTGTACTTTCAGAGGAGGCTAGAAAGGCACTTGCAGGTTTTGATAAATATATAGAAACATATGTGCAAACATTTCTTAGCATTTTCTTTTCCTTATAAATTTTACTGTGAATTACATGACTGCAATGAATACAACTACTATATTTTCTCTTTGTATAACTTTTTGATCCAACATTAGAAGAAATTCGCAAAATAGCTTTCAGAAAATTTCAATATGATCTGTTACCAGATTATTTGGTAGTTCTCTAGATATTTAGAAACATATTCTCTCTCTTATTATATTGGAAACAAGCCAAGTATTAACATGGATTATATCTATATCATTTAATCTTATTTTCAAGTCTAATTACTTTTATGAGATGTACACTAAAATATATTTATTATATTCATGGAGATTCAGCTTTTTATCAGGAAGTAATAGGGAGTCATTTTTATTTGGAGGGAGAGAAGTGAACTGACAGTGAGTTTTAAGGAGTTTAGACTTGCTTTTGAGAAAAATCTCTCTTATGCATTATTACCTCTTCTTTTTCAAAATATCAATGATGCTTTGTTAAATAATATGATATAGTATTTTCTAGCTGTTCATTTTGGTCTTATTCCAATATCAAGCACTCTATTTAAAGACATCATTGCGTTGGTATTTTTTTTTTTTTTTTTGCTCTTGTAGAAAAGATCAAATAATTTTTGGAAGGTTGGAAAAAATTGATTAATGTTTGAAATATTTGTCTTGCCCTGTCTATATGTTTGTGCTATAGCCTGAGTGTTTTGCTTCTACGAACAAGTTAGTGTAGAAGGTTTTAGATAAGATCCATTCTTTTCATTCATAAACATTTTATATTGTTTCTAAATATGTAACTCAACTCTATATAGGAAAAATGGATGATAGGCAACCTGAGAGAGAAAACAATCACAATGTCAAAACTACTTCTGCTTTGTCCACACAAGGGAGGAAAGATAGTCTGAGTGGATGTGATGTCCATAAAACTTTGCCTGATGATTGCGTGAATGGGAACAAAGCTATAAGTGATCTGGAAAATGGAAGGCCGGCATCACCAGAAATTGATCTGATGTGTCATGAACAAGAGATGATATTTATGGAAGCTGGGCCACCAACTGGGGTTGGAGGACTTTGTGGAAACAAAACCCAGATATCATCTAGTGGGCATGAGTGCTCAGAGGTTTATGCAGAGCAAGAAAAGATCATCTTGACCAGGTTCCGGGATTTTCTCAATAGACTCATCACTTGTGGGAGCATAAAGGGTAATTTTCTTGGTTTAAAATGCCATGACTGCTAAGTAAGGTTCTGTTGCTTCATCAAATCTATTTATCATTTTTTTGATAGTTAAATGAACTTATTTACAATAGGCTGACTAGATTGACTATGCAATGAAATAGAGTTTCCCCTGGCTACCTTTTTTTTTTTTTTTTTTTTTTTCTGCCTGCAGTCTGTACAGCTCTCAAATATTGGATGGTTGAATTGCAGTCTTTTAGTTACCTGAGAGTGTTGAATTGCAGCTCTCAAGTGATTCTTACTCTTTGCATATGATTCTATGATATAAAATGCTGCTGATATAAGAACCCGTTGTGAGGTTTATAGAATTAGAGATCCTTCACTCAGAGTGTGAGAGAGAAATAGAGTCCTGAAATCTCATTTATTTGTTTACAGTGCTTTTTGCTGAAGCTCAAAAATGCTGAATCCTGAGAATTAGAATATGAAAACATAATTGAAATTAAACATGTTAAAGGAAATTTTCTGAAACATTTATAACTCAGCAAGTTTCAATGAATTATTATCTAACCTTAGATGCTGATATTCTCAACTTATATAACATCTCTTTTACATTGCAGAAACAATGTATTCTCCATTGGCTAAGAGTAAAATGGGGAACCAACAAGAACTAGCAGAGAGAGAGAACATAAATGCTGCAACCGAAACAGGAAATCATAAGAAGGCTTATAATAATGCCATTGTGAAATCTCCTGTCTCAGCAACTTCTGCTTCTAATGTTATTCTGCCTATAATGTCTGCACCACCTGTTGAAAACGGAGAGATTAATCTAGAGAATAAGAACGAGCTAAATTATGAAGAAAATAGTTCAAAATAGCATCATATTCATACGCCTATACGATGAAATAACAATCTCCAGCTATTCTTGATGCGGTAAGATCTCGAAATATGCTTCTTGAGGAATTAATTACTGATTTTAAAATACTAATTCTTTTTTATGGTTTTGTGCTATATATGCTGTTATAGTGAATGCAGAGATATTCCTTTAATTGTAAATTATTCCTGTAAAATATTTAAAATATTTTTGTTTAACTAGATAGAACAAGGGTATTTATTTTTACATCTATTTTGAAGAGTGAATCTTCCTCGTAATTTCTTACCCTTTTTTTTTTCAAAAAAAAAAAAAAGTTTTTGGTCATTTTGAATTTTAATTGGCTTCTTGTTGAAACTTCCTATTTCCTGAAACCTTCGTTTTCTGAATGGTTCTTGATGCAAAACCAACAAAACAATGGTTCTTTCGCCAGAAGTTTCTCTATATGCTTAAGTTAATTGATACTATGCCCAACCCTGAGGTTGAATTACATGAAATGAATAGTTGTTGAGTGAATAATTTAATTCCGAAATGTTTTGTAGTGTAAAAGATTTTTATTTTTTTTCATTTTTAGTAAGGATGGCTAGTTGGCAACAGCGAGGATATCTCAATAAATTGTCAAATTTGTTCGTCTTAAAACAAATTAAAAATTTCTATTCTCGTCATTCGTATTTATTCAAATTCGATTAATACTAGTATTTTGAATCAACTTACCCGAATATGATAAATGTTTATTAATACTACTCTAATACTACTTGCCTGAATTAATAAATTTTTATATAATCAAACATTCAAACTGAATATCTAAGAGTATTTGACTACTTGGTATTTCTGATCCTTAACATGCTTCTCTTGTAAGACTTCTCCTTTAAAATATTCAATGTAAAAAAATAAATAGAGTAGGCTAAATGACTGCAAGTATTTCAATGTAAATGACTAGAATAATCTAAAACTATGTATTTTTTTTTTAATTATATATATATTTGAAATTTTAACATTAGTTTCAATTTTTGCATGCAATTGGATTGGTCAATTAGCCAAAATAATATAAAATTTTTATATATTCAATTTAACAAATCATTTAAATTTTTACTTTAATCTTTTACACTTTTATTAATTTAGCAATTCGACTTAAAATAGTAATATATATAGTTTAATTATAAGAATCATGTTTATATCTTAATGGATAGTAGTTGACACTTGTAACTTACCCAAAAAAAAAAAAAGAAATAGATAACAAGCTGAAAAAAATAATAATATATATATTTTTTGCCAATCTCCGGATGGTAGAAATAGGAAAAGTTGTCCTGACTAAACGACAAAATGGATTTGTACTATGGATTATCCTTTTCTTTTCTTTGAGATGGATGTGGATTATCCATACATGAGCAATTACATACTTATATTTGGCAAAACATACTTATATAAATAAAATATTATGACATGAAATGAAAGTGGACAATATTTATAAAATTAAATAATTAATCTCCCTATTAATTTATATATTAAAAAAATAATTTTTAAAATATTTATAAAATCTAAATTCAGAACTTATTAATTACTTTTTAGGTATTATTATTATTATTTTTTTTTATCTCTTATCATTTTCATTAAATATTCAATAACTATATAATGTGTTATGTAAAAAGTTAATTTAGTCATATGCAATTATTTTTTTATAATAAAAATTATTTCCTAATTTTCTTAAAGAGGAAAATACAAAATTTTAACCCATTATTGATTTTCTAACTATTAAACCATTATATTTGTCATTAATTTTTCTTATAAATCAATAAAAAATTTTAAAATTATAAATTCTTGGATGGAGAGGATTATTAATCTAAAATTTAATGATTTATGCAAAAATTCTGGATGAAAGAGATAATTAATTAATTAATTAACCCTATTGATTAATAGTATGCTTACAGTTAGAGCTTTTTCACTCTTTATCTTAACAGTAGCAGTGAACTTAACATGGCGAATCCAAAAGAAAGTTCAATACCTTTCTAAATTCTAATCATGATGGCCATTTCTCTCCATGTGCTTCCACTGTTGAGAACCACCACCAACAAAACTGACACTGTACTTTTCTCCGAGAAACGGAGAATTCTTAGTTCCCGATTAGCACGCTTATCGCTACTTTCTCAAATCTTCTTACCCCAATCTCAAGGGACCCACATCCTCCAATCCCACACGCTCCACACGTGTTCTCCTCTAAAACATCCTTACTCCATAGCTCACCCGCCAAAATTCGTTTCCTATAAATACGGATTCCAAACTATAAAAAAATCAGTCGTTGAATCTACTTCTATTCCTCTTTCTGCTAAAACCATCCTTCAAATGGAAAAAGAAAAGATCCGATCTGATTTCCTCAAAGTTCTTCGTAGCAGAAGATCTGCTGAAGGTTAAAATCACAATTGTTGATTTAATTAATTTGTTTGTTTGTTTGTTTGGCTGATTTTGAATTTTTGTGATTTGATTTGTAGTTCCGTTATCGGTTCAAAATGGAAAACCTGTGGTGGATCCGTTGTATCAGGATAATACACTGCCGACGACGAAGAGTGAGGTTAAATTCAGTAATAATTTTATCATATTTTAAAGAATTATTTGTAAAGAATTATTTTTGAGATTATTTTTATGTTTTGAGATTAGGTGATGGAGTCTTGTACAAAAGTGGAGATCAAGAATTTTAAAGATTTAGTGAAAGAGGAGAATCTTTATTTGACTACTGAGGTTAATTTCAGCTTTTTTTTTTTTCTTAATTAATTAATTAATTCTCATGGATTGGTGATTTTGGGAATGAAATGTTGTGATTAATTATTAATTAATTAGGCAGGGGAGCAAGGACGTTTGCCTGTTCTAATTCTGAGTTTGAAAGAAAATAAAGAAAGAAGGCCTGCTGTGGTTTTCTTGCATAGTACAAATAAGTGCAAAGAATGGTTGAGGCCCTTGCTTGAGGTAGCTACTCATATTTTGATTCTCCAGTGTGTATAAGCCTGGGATTTTATGGAGATGACTGTGTTGTTTTTCCTTGTTTCAGGCCTATGCTTCGCGGGGATATGTTGCAATTGCAATTGACTCTCGATACCATGGTGAACGTGCCAAAAATAAAACTACTTATCGAGATGTAAGTAAGAGATGATGCCAGTACTGATTTTAGTTTGATCTGGATTTATTGCTTTTTTTCAAATTTTTGAGGCAAGAGATTCAGAATGTGTACAAGATTTGTTCTCTTTGCAATGGGTTATGGAAGGGCAAAGGAAAACTGTACATGCTTAGCAGCATATGTGCTGTCTCACTGTTTACATTAAAAATTTTCTTTCAAATATTTGTACATACTCTGTTTCACTTAAGCATTGGCGTCTAACCTGGTTATACTATTCAAAATGCAGGCTCTTGTATCATCATGGAAAAAAGGTGATACAATGCCATTCATATATGACACGGTAACTTCACTATCTATTGTTTTTTCTATATTTCATTTAGTTAACCTGAATTGTTACTTTTAGTTTAGGAGACTTGATGGGTTGGGTTATAAACTAGTAATCAGTTGGATTCTTGTAGTTTAGTCTTCCAAACGAGTTGAGGCAATAATTAACTTAAATCTAAAGGGTTTTGATGTTGTCTTTATTCTTAGAAATCTATGAAATGATTGGGATTTAATTCTTGGATTACTTTACTTCACAAGCTGATGACTTGAATGTGCTACTATTGTAGGTTTGGGACTTGATAAAACTGGCAGATTATCTTACGCAGAGGAAAGATATAGACCCTAAGAGGATAGGAATTACCGGAGAATCACTGGGTGGTTGGTCACTTGAAATTGAAGAAGATGACTAATTTAAGGTTGTACATTCTGTTCCATGATAACATCTTGGGTATCATTATGCAATGTAGGAATACATGCATGGTTTGCTGCTGCTGCTGACACCAGATATGCTGTGGCTGTCCCTATAATTGGTGTGCAGGTATGCCTACTAAATGATAAAACTTTGTGGGAGTTGGCAAATACATATTGATTAACTAACCGAATTGAATTCAATGCAATTGCAGGGATTTCGTTGGGCCATAGACAATGATAAGTGGCATGGTCGGGTTGACAGTATAAAGCCTGTATTTGAAGGTATAACACAAGGAAACTAGATATGGTAACAAAGCACCTAATTACATTTCCTGCTAAAACAACTAGTTTGCATTTGTTGTTGTTATCATATGTTTAATTTAATGGTAACCTTTTGCTCCATTTTTTTTTTATTTTTATAAAGCAGTGTTCACTGTGAAACTTGCCAACCCTTGAAACATTTAATTCTTTTTCTTTTTTTATTAAACTATTATATGAAAACTCAATATGTAGTTATTAGAAATGATCAATCAATAAAAAAATTGGTTAAAGATATGATTTGTGTTAAGGCATGACTGTTGTACATATAAATGGTATTTATTTCACATTTTACTTGTTGATAAGAGTGAGCCCTGAATACTTGTGGTACACTTGCACTTGGACTGGAGTCCCTGCAGCTTTTGTTGCTCTGATGGGCTGAGTTTTTTTGGTTTCAGAGGCTCGGATAGATTTAGGCAAGACTGCAATTGATAAAGAAGTGGTGGAGAAGGTTAGTACAGTTTCACTTTAAGCATAAATATCTATGTCAGAATAACTGCATAATTTTTATGTAATTTCCAGTAAGCTAGATGAATTTCAGGCTTAAAATCAATTAGCATTACAACTCACTCACATGGCTCATCTATTTCATTCTCTTTTGTGCTGGTCTTTTCATCAAGAGACACTTATCACCATAGTAAGCAAGTTTGCTGTTAGACTTAAGAACTCATACATTGAAGCAAGTAATCTGTAGCTTATATGATTGGCATATTTTCTTCCTTAAGATCAAATTCCCTGCAGTAGTTTATCTTTTTAAAAAATTGGATTTATTTCTTAAATATTTATATTCCTTGGCAGGTCTGGGATAGGATTGCTCCAGGTCTGGCCTCTATCTTTGATTCACCATACACAATTCCAGCCATTGGTCCTCGCCCTCTGCTGATTCTTAATGGTAAAATTCTTTCCTTGTCTCCAATAACCAAATGGCACTCTCTAATTAAGAAAATTTCCTTTGAAGTGACAAAGTTTAAGCACAGATCAAACATTCAAAGGCATTGAAAGTTAATTCTGAATTCACCTAATCAGACAAAGCAGCTCTAATCATTTGGGTGTTTTCAATTGATCCTGGTTTATGTCATGTCATGCTTACTTTCTCTTGAAAATTCAGTCATGCATCACACAATAATTAATATGCATTTCCAAATTTAGCACAGAATCATTCCTCTTTGTATCCATGTTGATTGATAGGTGAAGTTTTTCATTGATTTTCAGTAGAATCAATGATTTTATTTATTTATTTATTTATTTTTTACAACTTCATCAGTCTTTTCACTTCCTGAACCATCCCAGGATTAATCTTAATACTTATGCTGAATGTTCATTTAGGATTGAAATATTTGTTTGGATTTGGAAATTACAGGTGCAGAAGATCCCCGTTGCCCACTTGCAGGTTTAGAAATTCCTAAAGCAAGAGCAAACAAGGCTTATGGCGAAGCCCATGGTCTCGATAAGTTTAAGGTATGAAATTGCGCATTTTTTCAGGACTTATTGTCAAACTATAAATTTGAATTACTGTTTTTAATTATCTCTAAGGCCTACATTTTCTGTGTGGGGTTCAAAATTGTCCATATCATGTGGAGCTACCAAACTGAAAGCACCATGATAATTTATCTTACAAGGTTACCTAGCATTTAATTACTCCCTCAAAAATACATTTATTTTATGAACTCCCCCTTCCCCCCCACTCCCATTTTCCCATCTAATAGATTTTGCAGTTCGTGCATACATGCATACGCTGCTCTTGGATCATACAGAATTGTAGCTTGTCTAATACTCCGATGTATCAAAAAAGTAATTTCTCTTGTTTTTGTGTGCTTCTATGGTATTTCTTCCATAACATGCAGCTAGTTGCACAATCTGGAATTGGGCATCAAATGACAACATTCATGGTGAAAGAAGCAAGCGATTGGTTCGACAAGTTCCTCAAGTAATGATGCTGTTCATTTATATTGTCTGTTTTAGGTTGGAATATTAGTTATCTTGTGAATTATGTATACTAAAAAACCAAGGAGCTCTTCTAAACTTGTCCAAGTGATGTAAGAATTAATGTATTCAATTACCATATGTTCATGTTATTGCCCTTAATTGTCCATAAGGGACAAGTTCCTGAAGTAATGATGCTCTTAAGTTATATAGTCTGTGAGCTCTTGTTTAACTTGCCCAATTGATGCAAGAATATGTTGAATTTCTATGCTTGGTTAATTGCCATATGCTAATATACAAATCCTAATCCTTTTTTTTTTTTTTAAAGTATTAGTACAAATTATTATGTCTCTATTGGATGATTTACTTTAAACCTGTGGCCCCTCTTCAATAATTCCCAATAGCCATTCAGGCTTGAATTCGATAGACAGGCTATTATAAGACAGACAATTCTGTAGGTAATTCAACTGAATAAAAAAAAAACTTTTGGTTAAATGAGGAAATCATCCCTCATCTAAGTTTTCTTCTCCTTTGACATTTGACATAAAATAATAATTTAATTCACATTAAACATAAGATGAACAGCC
>CATKHJ010439976.1:0-68909 GCA_949750685.1 Vernicia montana | reverse complement strand
TTTAAAGATTAAATCTTTTTTGAAGGACGAAAAAAAATTCGGCAATTTCTTTTTGTGAAGTGGGCTGCAGTCTGAGTTCAACTTTTCATGACTACTCTTTTTCTTAAAAGAGGAGTTGTTATATAGATTTTAGTTATTCCACACCCTACCTATGTCGATCTATTTATTAATTCTCTCTATCAGGTTTAAAATTTAAGAATCAATATTAATTAATTCCTTAATTTTCTATTAATTGTGGATTGCTTTTATAATATTTTGATATTCTATAGTATTCTTGCATAATGTATAGTGCATATAGCATATATATACTTATACATTAATTAAAGAGAAGAATATTAAATAAAGTTGTCAACAAAATCTATTGGCCATTACTGCCAAAGTTGACTCGGACACTTTTCTTATGATTTTAAAATTTTTATTTAAAAAACGTACATTTTTTAAAATATAGAAACAGATCACAACGTTCTTTGAGAGTGATTGGATTCTTATATCGACTACTTAATTATAATGATACAATGAGCCCATTAATTAAATTAAATGTGATAGATCTTTGAGTTTGAAGGACAACAGTGCTGGTACTATATATAATAAGATAAATTTATTTATTTATTTGTTTAGTGACTGCACTAAACAAGAATATAACATTCTTTTCTTTTTTGATAACTGGAATATGACATACCCAATTAATTTTTTTAATTGTGTGACAATCATTTCATTATAACTAATTAAGCTTTGAATAACTATATAATAGTTGGAATAATATATATATATATATATATATATATATATATATATATATATATATATATATATATATATATATATGATTAATATATCAGTTTCTGAAAAGTTGGTAGTAGCAGTAGTTGCTGGCAAGAAGAACAAGGCCATGTATAAGACCAATTAACCATTAAATTCAAAGCCAATATACATTTAATATCTCCCAACAATTAGAAATTTCTAAAACACTTTCTTTCTTTTTCTGCTACGGTTTTTCCTTTGGTATCGCCGCTCAGCTTTGTGTTTTGGATTCCCACCGGCGGCCACGACCACCGGTAGGAATCCCTTTCTTTTATTTTCTAGTTTGTACTTTTCTTTCCTTATATTTCAATAAGACCGTATCTCATCTTTGGTGAGTTATTTTGTTTACCCTTCTCTGGATTTTTGTTGATTTGTTGATAATCTAGCTTTGTGCTTTTGTTTCTAACGGTGAGGCTGCCGTTCCTCCTTACGGCCAAATCCGGCTATCTCTCCATAGCTCTTTCTTTTGGTGTTTGTGGCAAGAATCTAGTTGGAAGGAGAGGGAAGAGTTGGTTGGTGACGGTGGAGCCGATCTGTGCTTTGGATTGATTTTTTTCTTGATGGATTCGGCTGCCCTCGTTTCTGGAGCCTTACCTTTCCGGCCATGGATGCATCAGCTGCTGATTGGTGGGTTCTGTGTGATAGATCCAGTCCATTGGTGGTGGATCTTCTTGAAGTTCCGAGAGTACCTACATTGGTGGAAAGATCCTTCTTCCTTCCTCTGGTCTTCTATAGTTGCCTTTTGTCCTTCTTGGCTCACGACGGCTTGCTCGTCCAAGTAGGCGGCGACTGTGATGTCAGTTGGGGCAGAAGGTTTCAATAGGGAGGAAGAAGCTCAAGGACATTTCTGTATTTTCATTGGCCTTTGGGCTATTATTTTTTTGGACTATAAGCTCATAGTTAAAAACCCTTTTATGGGTGAATTTTACTTGGACTTTAGGTCCAATTATAATATATGTGTTTGGATTTCTCTTATAAGAATTAATTTATTATTGTACTTTATTCGGCTTCAAGTCCGTTAATATAATCAACTAATCTCTTCTTCGTCTAAAAAAAAAAAAAAAAAATTCAAAGCCAATGGATAGACATAAATAAAAATGTGATGAAATGTTTTATCAAATTATAAAATTTGAATGTCATGTGAAAATGGGTTCAATTTTTGGTACAAAAGTGATGAGTGATGATCCACCCATCAACAAGTGGATCATGGATTCATGGAAGCATCTTCCACCACCCAACTGTATTGCAAATTAACACAAATTATTTTAAAAAAAAAAAAACCCTCTCATCATATATAATATATATAATTTAATTATTTGATGTATGGTAATGAAACCTTATCTGGGTGACAAAAGCATGAGACCTATTTATATTAGGGCAAAATATAAAATGTATCATATGTGGTTTTAGTGATTTTCACATCAGGGTTTATGTTATTATTATTTTTTTTCAATTTAGAAAATTTGAATATTTTTGTTTGTTTTAATTAAAATTATAAAAATATATTATTTAATTTTTACGGGGAATTTATTTTGTTAGATGCCACATAAAAAATAAAAAACAATAATATTTTCAGAACATGTCAACGGCACATCATCAATAACTCAGCGGTGTTAAAGTGATAAATTCCAAATTAGTAACGGAATGAATCACAAACTCTAAAATAAAAATGGCTATAACAATATAGTACATTTTTATACTTTTCCTTTTATATTAATATGTAATACCATATTGTTGACTAAAACTATGGAAGTTGGCAAGATCAGCCATGAATGAATTTTGGGTGTGTTTGTTTTGTAGTATTTAATTTAAGGTTTTTCTAACGAGTACCTTAAGAGTATTTGTTAAAAAATAAAAATCAGATATAATTAAATAAATAAATTTAAAAATAAAATAAATTAGTGAAAAGTGGAGATTTTAACTTATTATTTAGAATGACAGTGATTGTAACGAAATACAATTTTATCAAAATTTCTATTTTTTTCTCATTTAACTCAGCATTTTTATATTAATTTAATTATATTTATTTAAAATAATTATTTTATAATTATATTTTGTTTCAAATAACTGTTATTAACCAGTGCAACTCGTTAGAAAAATAGTTCAATTTATAGCAAACTTTCCTTTACATATTCACATTGAGCTAATTTCAAAATCAATAAGAGGTTATATTTCTTTTTCGCATTGAATTTTTTTTTTAGAGAAAGAGAATTTCAAGATTTAAACTCTTATATTACAAAATAAGATTAAAGTAAAATTTTTTTTGACAGAATATATAAAAAATCATGAATTATTCATCCACCCCACCGATATTAATTATACCATATATATATTAAAGTCAAATATATATATGGTTATACTTTTTGGCATATCAATTTAATTATTTTTCAATAATAGAAAGCATATTTATAAAAAAAAAAAAAAAATGGTAGAAATCAAAAGGAGTGGATTTGAGTGTCGATGATCATTAGGGTTGCCATTGTTGAGTTTGTTAATTTAAATTTCACTATCTTGATTAAAACTAAAGAGCAGAAAAATTGCTTTTGGTCGGTCCTTTTTTCTCTTTACACCTAATAGCCAAAGCAGGATTCCTTCCTCTTCATCACCAAAAAATAATTAAAATTATGAATGTTATTAGTATCTTTCTTTCTTGTGAAAAATCTTTTTTGTGTATCTCTTTCCATTATCAAAACATAATCTTGTCTTTCTTTTGAGTTCCTAAAACCCATCTTTTACTACAAAAAGTTGTGTCTTTCTCTTCTCTCTTCCTCTCCAATTCTCAAACTCATTCATAAAAGTGCAAAGCAATATAGGAAGTAGGGACCTACACAACTGTCATTTTGTAGACAAACAACTTAACAGAGCAAAACAAAATACACCCACTTTTTATTTATTTATTTATTCATTTTTTAATTTTTGGGCTATTATACAAAGAAAGAAAGAATCAGCCTCTCTTTTTCTTCCTGACATCAATTATTCTTTAGGTTAGATTCTTCTTTCTTTCTTTCTTTCTTCCCCCAGTTTATAAGGTAGGCTATATCATCTTTTTGCACTATAAAAAAACTATAGTCACTTCATCAATCCAATAGGCTTTAGAAAAAGGAGTGCATGGAATATATTTTATATTCATATCCATATATATATATATATATATATATATATATATATATAAGAAGTAAGGACAGTGCTTTCCTTGCTTTCCATATACATTTACAGCTCAATCCCAATTGTTAATATTATCATTTTAGTTTTCACCTTTTTACTTGCAATACCCAATAGCATATATATATAGTTCTTTTTTTTTTTTTTTAGAGAGAAATGAGACATGTTGTCTTTATTTCATTCAATATTTATTTCACATTTAATGTTTTCACTTTGGATTAAAAGCAAGCAGGGTAAATTTTATTTTATTTTTAATATTTTGTATCAAAAAATTTGAATGATAATGTTTGTATTGTAAAATGATTAGGATTAATGAATCTTTGGTTTAAGGGTACTAGAGTTATTTTTAGGACTGAAATATTTCGAATTTAAATTTTAGTCGAAATCAAATTTATTAAAAAAAATTATTAAGAATTCTTTTCATATATGCAAATAAAGAAGTGAATTTTTTAAAATATTAAGAGGCCATACGCCCATACACAAAAGGCTCATATAATGATTAAAAGAAAATAAAAGGGAATCAAATAAAATACCCTTCTTCACCATTTATTTATAAATTATGGGTTAATTTTTTTTTTTCTTTATTCACAAGGAGATAAGCTAATTAATGGACTTTAATTATGTAGACTATTCAGGTAAGAATTTTCATAATAATTAAATAAAAAAAATTTTGAAACTTAAATTATATTACTCCTTCGCATTTTAAATAAAGTAATCCTTCGCATTTTTCAAAGTACATATCTTCTTTTTCATTTTTTTTTTTTTAAGTTCTAGATTGTTTTAATTGGTAAAAATTGGTTTAGGGTGTGACTAATTAATAAAAAATGAAAAAAGTGAACATGAAAGGAAAATTTATTAATTTAGGCCTAAAATAGAAACATCTAATTAATAATAGGAGATAATGTAACATTGATTATTTTCATGATTTGAAGAGAATTCATTAAGACAACTGTTTATTTATTTATTTTTTTAAAAATTAATTTTCGTTATTTCTTTCCAAATCAGTTGACATTGATTTAGTAAACAGTTGTGCTTTTAGCCTAGTACTAGTTAATTATAATTTATAAGGATTACGTACGTGTACAAGGATTTCTTTTTTATGGATTAACTGAATCCAAAACAAAGCTATTAACATCACCACTAAATTAATCACTCACTTGACATCTCTCTTGATCGATGATGTTCCCATTTGAAAAAAGGTTTAGATACTAATAAAATTAATTTGTCCATATTAATGAACGAGATATTTATAATAATGATACAAATTGATTCTTGTTTTTATCTATAAAAATAAAACTTATGGCATTGTCAATAATAATTTATTTGAAAGAAATTAATAAAAGAATAAATTATTCGCGATCTGCAAATCAGTTTGTTTTTATTAAAATAATTAATTTTATGTCAAATATTTATCTATTGAAATTTGTATTCAGCGGCTATTATTAAAATTTAAATTTATTTTAAAAAAAACTAAATAGATCCCAACACAACAAACACAACACGTGGCATCATCGCGTCAGCAACACCAGCGATATCAGGGTGGTTTTGGGTTTTTGTGGGCCACCCACTCAAAGCTGCCATGGACGCCAAAGTCGTAACGTATCACGTATGCTTGTTGCAATATCCATATTTACATATGATTAGTAATTAGATGCTAAGTGGAAATTAATTTAAATTAATTAACTAAAGCAAATTTAGAAGTTAGCGGGTTCATTTCCCTTTGAAATTTGATATAATCTTCTCGATTAATAATTAGTTTAGGGAGAAACCAAAATTTGTGATTGGAAATTGCATTGGATGTATGCAAATTATTAATTTGTTTTGTTGCTTAATGGTAAAAAAAATAATTAATTAAGATTTTATAAAGGAGGTAAGAGTAAATAAAGAAAATTAATAATTAATTTTGTTTTGATGCTTAAATTATAGCAGACATGTTCATAACATGTCGTTCCATAAAACAAAAGAAACCCTAAATGAATACGTGAGATTAATGGGAAGCGCCACTAGCTAGAATGTGATATGTTCCTCCATGCAAATTAATGGTAGGCCACACGAATAAAATCCAACACAAAATCTTGGTCCATTATTAAGGAGAGATATACACATCATTATGTAGAATTTTGGGTCCCACGACATGCATGATACATATAATTATATATCAATTATCATCTCTAATTAATAATAATCCCCTTTCCCTACAAATACAAATAATAATAACCCTATCTCTATTTATATATATATATATCCCAATGTATCGATTAGGGGACCTATCAATGTAAACTGCAGTTTGAGATCAACTTTAAATAAGTTCTAAGTAAAAAAAAGAGAAAAAAAAATTCATTTTATCGTTTTTGCTAATTTCTTAACTGCAAAATTACTTATTAAAGTTTTATATTTAAAGTGTTTTAAAATACTACTTTCAATTGATTATATAATTAATACATTCAATTTATCTTACGACATAATTGATTTTAAATTAGATTTTTATTAATTTTAACTTGATGTATCATCTTTTTTATTATTAATGATAAATTTATCAAGTGTTTCATGTTGAGATTTTATTAACATTTCAATTATTTTTTTTCCTTAGTTTTTGATATTTGCTTTCATATTTTTTATTAGACATGATTTTATTAAAAAATATTCAATCAAAGTTAAAATCACAACAACATAAATAAAAAATTATTAACAAACACTAAATAATAAGAAAAATTCTTACTTTTTTATATTAAATCAATGATCAATCAAATAATCAATAAATCCAATTTCAAATATATTATAAATATAAATTTGAAAAAATTAAATTAAATTAAATAGATAAAATGATAGAATCTAAAAGATAATGCTTGAATCCAAATATTCAATTATTATAATTTTTTGAGATGTAAATTAGTATAATAGAGAGAAGTACTAATGTTGAGAAAGAATAATAGAGAAGAGAGAAGAGAGAGTGTTAAGCAAATATAAAAATTAGGGATTTAGATTTTTATATATTGAAAATAAATAAACAAAGTGTTTTTTTTTTTTTTTTTTTTTAAGATGATACTATGTTTTGAAAAAAATAATAATAAAAATTTTAGTTTTTCTTGGGAAGCGTCCCTCTTTATTTTTAGAAAAAATCAAAACCTTCTTTGAAAGAGGCCTCTCATCCTTAAAAAAAAATAAAATATTTATTTTTTTTAGAGGGAAGCCCCACATTTTTTTTTTAGTGCCTAAGGCAACTGCCTCAAAGAGGCACCGGCCCTGGTATCGATATATCATATATATGATGATCGACAGTGTTGTTAAGATTTGACCTGATTGATTAAATCGAAAAATGATTATTGACTCGATTTTTAAATTATAAAAAATATGATGATTTATGAATTAAAAAAGCCGATCAAAATCAGAAAATTCGAAAAAATTATTGAACCGGTCGGATATGAATTTGCTTAAAATTACTCCGTTTTGAACTTAATAAAATTTAAAAAAAAAAAAAGTCAGATCGATTTAGTTTGATCGGTCGAACTGCAAACCAGCAAAGAGATCGATACAACCTTCAATCTAGTTTTAACAACATTGATGATGGAATCTAGCACCTACACTAATTTTTCTCTATATAATACCAACAAAGTTTTTCATTTGGATAATGATTGGTATATACACGACTTCTTAATTTTGTGAAAATCTATTTGAAAACAAAAAATTCTTTGATAGAAGGGAAAAAAAAAAAAAAAAAACTATTCTAAGGAAAAAAAAAATATTTTACAATAGTTACTATTTTCAATAATAAATCAAAAAGCTATTTTCTTTTTATCAATTTACTTGTAAATTATTTTGTTTGATATCAAATTATACTGTATAGTGTGTATTTTTTGTTTATTAAATACTATTATTAAGTAAATAAATCAGTTATCAAATGTCTGGATCATATAATGTAATAAAAAATCATATTAACATATATAATGGTTTCCAGCTTGAGCTGACTGTGATCATGTTAATTATGTATATATACAAAGATATAATAAACCAAAATTACACTAATTATTGATTTGATCAAAGGCTGTATGGCTTTATTTAGACAGCTAATGCATGGGTTTGTTTATATAATGGTAGCCAGCAGGCAGTATGACACTCTTAATTTCTTTCATGTCTCAGTCTAATTGAACCTTAAAAGTTATTTAACTTTCTCAATCCAGATGAAATTACCCCTTCGCCTAACAATGATTAAAAAAAAAAAAAATACTTTGGAAATTCTTAATTATTAACTCTATAAATTAAGAATCGCTTAGCATATATATAATTGCGATCTTTGAACTAACTAAAGTTTCCTTTCTGAAAATGAATATTTTATACTAAATAAATTATTTTGATTTTTTTATAATATATTTTTATGTTTGAATTTAGGTGAAAATGATATTTTTTAAATAATAACTTTAAAAGCTATTATTAAATTATAATTAATTATCTAAGAATAGAATTTAGAATAAAAGTTTATGAATTAAAAAAAAAAAAAAAATTCCATTTTCAAAGTAAACCAAACTTATCAATCACGTCTATTATATATGATTTGATGAAGATTATGTTTGTTAAGATGTGTAATAAGCCCGAAAGCGAAATTATGAAAGTTTATCTTTGTATTTTTGGTCTCCTTAGCTAATAGCTAACCATACTGGACACCTATAAATGGATAGGAATTGTCTTATATTTCAACTTGTTTCAATTTGATTGACCCAAAAAATAGTATAATGGTTCATCTGTATTTTCTTATTTTAATTTCACATTAAACATTATTATATTTTTATTTTAGGAGTGGTGTCAATAATTAATATCCATTCAAATGTTTATATTTAAAAAAAAAAAGAATAGGTTCCTTTTCTGCTTTAGATCAAAGTGATGTCTGATGATTGATCTACTCATTGCCGAGGAGGTCCAGAAGAATGTGGGCCATGAATGAAATGATATCCTTCGTCATGGATTACAGTCAACTTTATTAGAACCATTTGGGTTTCTTGGGCCTGGGTCAAGACCTTCACCGCCCCTTTTCAGATTCACCTTCGGATTAGGACTCATTTCCGAAAAAGAGTGTTATTTTAGGGGGGAAAATATACAAACAGTTATAATTAGTAATTATTAAAAAAAAAAATTATTACTGTACAAAAAAATATTATTACTGTCCAAAAAAAGAAAAAAGAGAGGATTAGTGGGCGTGGGAGCATACTTCAAGACTGGGGAAGAAGCATTCGACTCCAATTTAAGAACAAAATCAGTAATTGTTGAGAGCAATTGAAGAGGTTGTAGGGTGCTTGTGATCAATTGTTTCAACAGCGTATTTTTGAGCTTAAAGTGGAACTGAGTAATTTGTTTCACCAACAAGAGTTGTACTGGTAGCAACGTGCCAAGCAGTTCTAGCTCAAAGATGGTGACTCTAACACACGTTTCTTTCACCAATTCGCCTCAAAGTATAAGCGTGTTAACTCTTTCTCTAAATTGAAGAATGAAGAGGGTGTTTGGCTAGAATGGAATGCTGGGCTAGAAGACCATATCAAAGACTATTTCACTGATTTGTTTACTAGTAGAGGTTGTGAGAGTGATGAGCTATTGAACTATGTTGATTGCTGTGACTGAAGCTCAGAATCAGGAGTTGACCGGGCCATTTGAAGCATATGAAATCAAGGAGGCAGCCTTCTCTATGCACAATGATAAGGCACCTGGCCCAGACGGGATGAATCCAAGTTTTTACAAGTCATTTTGGAACATTGTGGGTGAAAAAGTCACTAGTTCTTGTTTGTATTTTCTAAATAACAGGTTTTTCCCACCGGGCTTTAATGCAACTACGGTTGTCCTTATACCAAAAGTGAAGAAGCCAGAGAAGATTACTGAACTTCGACCTATCTCATTATGTAATGTTATCTATAAGATAGCATCCAAGGCTGTTGCAAATAGATTTAAAGTTGTTTTTTCTCACAATATTTCTGCTGTTCAGACTGCTTTTCTTCCAGGAAGGCTAATAACAGATAGCATTATGGTGGCCTATGAGGTGAATCATTATCTTAAAAGGAAGAGGCAAGGCAAGAATGGCTCAGTGGCTTTGAAAGTGGATATGTCAAAGGCCTATAACCAGGTGGAGTGGCTTTTTCTCAGGAAGATGTTGGAAAAAATGGGCTTTGATAGTAGATGGATCGAGCTTTGTATGCTTTGCGTTTGTTCAGTTGAGTACACAATAGTACATAATGGTTTTTCAATTAGCCCTATTGTTCCTGACCGTGGTCTACGCCAAGGAGACCCCATAAGCCCTTATTTATTCTTGGTGTGTGCGGATGGCTTGTCAAGACTCATTAAAGGTTTTGCTTCTAAAGGCCTTATTCACGGCTGTAAAGTAGCTCGATCAGCACTAGAAATCACCCATTTGCTGTTCGCAGATGATAGCATTTTCTATTTCAAAGCTGATATCCAGGAGCGTTTTCATGTGAAGCAAGCCCTCTCTTTGTATGAAAAAGCTTCGGGCCAAATCATAAATTTCCAGAAGTCTTCTCTCATGTTTAGTTCCAATGTTGCAGGTAATAAACGAGAAGAAATTTGTTCTTACTTTCAGGTTCCAGAATCAACTGATCAAGGGAAATACCTTGGCATTCCTAATGTTGTGGGAAGAAATAAAGTTCAGCTATTGTCCTCTATCAAAGATAAAGCGTGGGCTCACATTCAATCATAGAGTAAGAAATCTATTTCTAGAGCTGGAAAGGAGGTATTGTTGAAATCTATCATTCAAGCAATTCCTTCCTTTGTTATGAATGTGTTCCTTATGCCTAAGTTATTATGTGCTAAGCTTGAACGAATGATGAATAGTTTTTATTGGGGAGGGGGTAATCAGGATTTTCGTGGCATTAGATGGTTGGCGTGGGAAAAAATGAGCATTCCGAAATACATGGGTGGTGTTGGCTTTCGAAGACTTTTTGATTTTAATGTTGCAATGGTCGCAAAACAAGGCTGGCGAATGCTATCGTGTCCTGATTCTCTGATGTCTAAGGTTTATAAGGTTAGATATTTTCCAAAGTCTTCACTGTTGGATGCAAAATCTGGTTCCAATCCAAGTTATACCTGGTCTAGTGTGTTCTCAGCTGTTAATTTAATCAGAGATGGTGCCCGTAAGTGTGTGGGTAACGATTCAGAAGTCAACATTTGGTTGGATCCTTGGTTAAACAATGAAGAGAATCCATATGTTCAAACTGAAGCTCATGAAGGATTACAAATGGATGCAGAGGAAATTGTTAGAATTCCTTGTTCTAGAATCGGCAGGCCTAATGGTTGGTATTGGAGACTAGAAAAATATGGCTTATACTATGTAAAAAGCGGGTATAACTGGTTAATTAACAAGTCAGACTTGTCTTTTTTCTCACATAGACCTGTTGACTGGAAGAGTTTTTGGAAATTGCAGGTACCAGCAAAAGCTTTAAAATTTTGTTGTAGATTTGTTGTGGGATGCATCCCTACCTTGACTGTGTTAAGAGTAAAGTCTATTCAAGTTTCGAGAACTTGCCAATTTGTGGAAATGAAGATGAAACATTTTTCCATGCATTGGTTTCTTGCCATTTTGTAAGACAAGTGTGGACTATTTCTTCTGTGGGTGACGTTTGTAGTCTTACAACTGATATCTGGGATTGGTGGAGATTTGTTTGTTCACAGTTTCGTGTGGATGACATATGTATTGCAGCTATAATTATGTGGTGTATTTGGTCAAATAGGAACAATAAAGTGTGGAATGGGAAGCTATCAACTCCATAGCAGATTGTTTATGAAGCGACCTCTCAGCTGCAACAATAGAGGTCAATTAAACAGAAATCCACTTATCATGACTCATCAAACCAGTCTAGTAACTATATCAGATGGCTTAAACCTCCTGCGAGCATGATCAAATGTAACTTTGATGCTGCCATGTTTAATGACCAGAATAGAGTAGGCATTGGGGCTATTCTCAGGAATGATGAAAGGCAATTTATCGCAACTATGTGTAGTACAATCCCATCGATGCCAGATCCTTTCCTTGCTGAAGCAATCAGTTGCCGGGAAGCTTTGTCATGGATAAAAGACCTTGGTTACTTGCAGATTGTTATGGAATCAGACTGTCAGCTTCTAATTCATGCTATCAATGTTCATATTTTGATTTCTAATTATATTGGTCTTATTATTTCTAAATGTAAGGTCTTAGCCAAAGACTTAAGAAGCTGTAGTTTCAATTTCAGTAGGAGATCAGCGAACATGGCTGCTCATTCATTAGCTAGAGCAGCAGGTTCTATGTCTGGTCCAGAAAGGTGGAGCTCTTCTCCTCCATCTTTCCTAAATGATGTATTGGCTGTTGATTTAAGTTAATAATAGCCGCTTTTAATTTTTTTTTTAAAAAAAATTATAATCATTATATTATCCAAATTAATAAGTTAAAATCTCTATTAAAATAATTCTTGTCTTATACATCAAACCAATAGTTGAAAAAATATTTAGTCAATAATAATAATGACTTATGTTTTATCATTGACGGAGGCAGGGGGACTAGGCAAATTCCCCATTATTACTAATATTTAATTTTAAAATTATAGTATATGGCTTCCCTTAAAAAGAATCATAATACATTATACATTTAGATGTATAATTTGAGTCATTCTATAAATTTTGAGCCAATATGATTTTGAGTTTAAAGTCAATAACCTATTTGATTTAATGAAATAAAACAAGTATAAATTCTAAACTCCTCTTTCTCATTATATTAAACCTACGGAATAACTTCAAAACAATGTTATCTTTTTTCTTTTGAGCATTCAACAAAATTGTGTTATTGAATTTGCCTTTCTAACTTCTAAAACAAAGAGAGAAGAGCCAATATATTAAGACAATAATTAAGAAGAGAAGAAATTGAGATAATACTTAAGAGTTTAAGAGATACAAAACTCATTTTGTATTTTTTTTTTTTATAGTATAAATTTGGAATTGGATGTGTTCTAAGATGAAAAGGAAAGAGTCAAGACATTAAAACAATAACTAAGAAGATAAAAAATTGAGGTAAGAGTTCAAGAGATATAAAACTCATTTTGTAATTTTTTTTATTTTTTCTTATTTTCTGCATAAATTTAAAATTGAATGTATGTTTTAATTCAAATTTGAAAAATTAGTATTCTGATTCAAATTTGAAATTGAATTAGTGTTTTGATTTGGATTTAAATTAGTGCTTTGATTTGGAATTGAATTAATGCTTTAATTTAGAATTGAATTAGTGCTTTAAACCTTATTATGGTGTTATGGAAGTATTTAAGCTTTCAATTCAATTTTAATCAAGTTTTTCTTTAATTTTTTGTTTATTTATAATTTACATATAAAAAACATGTCTAGACATATTATTTTACTATATTTATTTTTCATGTGCTTATATAATTTATTTAAATTCATATGAAAAATTAAATATATAAATACATAATGACATATTAAATCACAAAATTATTTTGATTCCTCTAAATTTTTTTTTCTTAGTAGAAAGACTTGCTCTTGAAGCACACACGCTTTTAAACTTCATACAATCCAAGATTATAAACACTAACTCTATCTTGTTTCATAACAAATCCAAATAATTTTAATTTTTTTTAAAGAACTTTGGAAAGTAGCCATTGTATGATGTATCCCATCTCCATCAAAATATGGCAGAGTTTTATTATGTAGCTCATCCATTGAAATAGAATGATTAGACAATAACAATGATAATTACCTGTCTGTTAAGGCCTATAAAGAGGGGTATTTTTTTTTTTTTTTTACTTGTTTAGAGACCAAGTAGCAGCTGGAGAATGAAGTAAAAATAAACATTAGAATTATTCCTTAAATTCACACAAAGCAGAGCAGAGTGTTAATGAAAGAAAACACACCACGGTGGTGATCTAAGAAAGATGAAGCAGCTCTGGTTGAAATAAGATATGCAATATCCATAATAATTTATACATAAAAGCCAGTAAGTTGATGAATGTAGTATTTGATCAACTGAAAATCTTGAAGAAAGACGATCTTGAGGTTCTGTTATTTCCTAGCCAGTGTTGCATATGAACACCAATGGCATCCAAGTAAGCTCCACACCTTCCATGTAAACCAACCACCTTACCCTCTGTTGTGGTTGATGTGAAAAATGTACCTATTTCTTCACCAAATGGACCATACTGTCCTCTACTGGTGTAAAATGTAAGTGATTTAACAATTGTTGGCCTCTCATCTCTACTCACAGGGCCATAGTATCCTGATATACGTATCAATACTTCATGTGGGTACTCCAACTTCACCTGCACATTATATTATAGCTAATGACTAAATTTAAAAAAAAAATGATAATCAAGCATTTTTTTTTTTTCATCATATTGTCATCAAATTTTTTCTTACCCTATTTGTGACAGTTCCTCCATTGCCTCCATGTTTAACGGACCAAACAGATTGTCCATTTCGATCATACTCTATCTGTATTGAACAAATAGCTTCAGCTCTAGTTATGAATATCTGCTTGATCCCAGAAAATACTCCATCATCCCATGGCCTCCCTCCATCTCCACCCCAAGGACCTGGACCACATGGAGTTGGCTCTTTTACCACAGCACAAGCAACCTGAGAAAATTTAACAACCGCCTTAAATAAATCCATTAATTATCTATAATTGATTTACTTGTAAGCAATAAGTATCACCTCCTCTGTTGGTCCACGTTTGGCGACTACTAGCTTATTAGACCAAGGAGAATTATCAATCTCAGCAACATCTCCTACTGTTTGCACAATTGCATCAGAAAGATAATGCTTAGCAGGCTTCAGCTTTCCTTCCATCACATGAAAACCAATAGCATCTAGGAAAAAACCTTCCTTCCCATGGAATCCAACAATCTTTCCTTCATTGGGTTTGTTGCAGAAAGAGGGGCCTTGTTCTTCTCCATATGGCCCATGCTTCCCCTTGTTGGTGTAGAAAGTAAGCGACTTGATAATATTAGGCCCCATGAACATTAAGGGACCATATGTTCCTGATATATGCGTGAGTATTTCATATGGATAATCAAAAACTATCTGCAGAAAGTACAAGAAGAAGACGAAAAATCAAGTCAAAGAAAATATCATTTTAAAAATAGGAACTAATTAAGCATATGAACTCATACAGGAATCATTCTTTCTGAATTTTATTTACCTTGTCTGTTTTAAATCCTCCAGTCCCTCCATGTTTGCTTCCCCAGACAGCTTGCCCATCTCGATCGTATTGAACTCTTATAGACACAATAGCAATATTGCGTGACAGAAAAATTTGCCTAATTCCTGTGGAGGTTCCATCGTCGAAAATGGAACCCCCAGTACCACCCCAGGGTCCATAAGTTATCAGGCCTTCAGCTTTTGGAGGCAAACTTTCAATCCCAAGCGTCTGAATTTAATTAATTGTTTCAGAAATCATCATATAATGCAAAAGAAGATAAAACCCACAATCATGCAGATAACTCACCTTCGGTTTGGCTTCTGTATCACTGGATTCGTAAGAAATTTGTCTGGAGGGTTTGGTCTGTAGAGGGGTGCCATATTCCTCCTTCTGCCTCACAGCAACGACTATATCATAACTGTTGCCTGCAGTTCCTTGTATCACGGAGTAGCCAGTATTTTCAGTTCCAGTATTGACAAAACTCTTTGCTTGGACCAGCCCTTTAGAGCTCTTCTGTTGCTGGGCAGGCTTTAAATATATACCGATTGCATCAAGGAACCATCCACTCTTGCCATGCAACCCAACAATCTTGCCTCCAGTCATGGGAAAAGAAAAGCATGTTCCTTGTTCAGAACCGAATGGTCCATATGTTCTTTTATTGCTTTGGAAAGTAAGTGAACGAACAAATACAGGTCCCCATTCATTCAAGCTACCATAATGTCCATGAACTGAAGTAAGATACTCATCTGGGTAATCAAGCTTGACCTGCAAAATGAAAATTTTCAGAGCAATAATTGCTTCAGAAGATCTAATATGTGTCTATTTGATAGAAAATTTTCTAATCAAGCTTTTAGCAACATTTATCTCCATTTGATTCCAAAAAATTGACCAACTGCTCTTTATAATCAAGAAAATGACCAAGTATTCTAACCTTGTCAATTTTGTTACCTCCATTCCCACCATGCTTCTCTGACCATATTGAGGTACCTTTTTTATCATACTCGATCTGGATGGAGTCAATACCTGACCTATGAGCTATCACCAGTTGTCTAACTGTGGAGTGTACTCCATCATCCCACCGAAATCCATCCTGACCACCCCAAGGACCCACAGCAATGGGTTTCTTGCCACCATCCTCGAAGTTTTGCTGTAAAATCATTAGGACTCCCACTGATTAGTCAAGTACAAGAACATCTAACTAACAAAAATGAGTGTTGTAATTATAAGAATTGTTACCATTTGTGGATACAGTAGACCAAAAACTTCAGAATGGAGCACAGGAAGTGGTTTTAGTGTTGCACGGAGCAGCAGAAAAGGTAAGACTGGAATATATGAGAGCAAAAAGGATGTTTCTGGTGAGAGGAAATTTGTATAAAATAGCTGTCTAACTTTGTAGAATAAGCAAACAATAAAGCTTTTTGGATCAATTGGGTAATTTAGACATTTTTGTTATTTAACATAGGGTAATTTTGTCATTTCAATGATGTAGTAAAAATATATTGTCAATAATATCATTGATGAAAAAATTAGATTTTTCATATTTGAAATTTGAATTTTTAGTATCTTTTTTAATTACTCCCTCCGTCCCAAAAAAATTATCTACTATTCTTTTTTTAGGATGTCTTAAAATACTTGCCCACTCTAAAAATAAATATAAATATTTGTCTATTTTATTCTTATTAATTGAAAGGTGTAGTACCTCCATTTCACAATAACTGTCTTTTTAGAAAAGTGATTTTGTTTCAATATAATTGTCGTTTTACAAATTTAATGTAACATTAATTGATTTTTTTCTAAATTTACCCTTAACATTAATTGACTTAGTGTTATTGGTAGAGTTTTGGTGAAAGACAAATTAAAGGTATATTAGTCTATTTGGTTTGAAATTATTTATAATTTATTACTTTCTTAATCTAAGTGCATTCCTTTAAAACGACAATTATTGTGAAACGGAGGGAGTATAAATAAGGATGTAAGTGAAAATATATAATAAAATTTATGAGTTGACAAGCAATTAATAATATTTTCTTAAACTGTATGAGAAAAAAAAGTTGACAATTTTTTTTGAGATGGAGAGAGTAATAGATTTTGAAACTTACAAATAACATTAATGAATAATTGCATCGCTTTGGAATTTACAATTTTTTTATTGGAAATGAAGATAAAAGATAAATTTTAATTATTCATTTTTACTAATAAATTTTTCATGCAGTTCTAATAATTGTTCATTTTTGTTTTTACCTGTAAGCTTGAAAAAATTAAAATGCGAGTGTGATAAGTGTTATGATATTAAATATAATCGAAATTATCTTAAAATTTTGAAAAAATAGACTTTGATTGCTTTTATAATTCAATTAATTAATATTTTTTTTATTCTTTATAATTATTTAACTACTATAGGATTTATTTATAAATATAAAATTTAATTTTTCTTTAAATATAAATTTTTGTTTTGTAAGCTTAAGCATGCTTTTTAAAACAAATTGCATGTTCATACAATATCCCTTGCTACTAGTTTTGCAAATTACTGAAATTTTTTTGCTAAATTTTTTTTTGAGATTTGATTTACATAATATGATGTGGCACTATATATTATTTTTAGTTTAATTGAATAAAATTAGTCTAATTGATAAAAAAATATGGCTTAATTAACATAGGACATGATGTGACACCATTACTATTAGCTTAATTGAATTAAAGTCCAATCGATAAAAATTGATATTTGATTTATTATATGTGGCACTATATATTATTTTTAGTTTAATTGAATCAAAGTCCAATTGATGAAAATTGAGACTTGATTTACATATAATATGATGTGACACTATATATTATTTTTAGTTTAATTGAATCAAATTAGTCTAATTGATGAAAAATTGTGGCTTGATTAACATAAGACATGATGTAGTACTATTACTATTAGCTTAATTGAATCAAAGTCAAATTGATGAAAATTTTAACTTGATTTACATATAATATTATGTGGCATTATATATTATTTTTACTTTAATTGAATCAAATTAGTCTAATTGATAAAAATTATGGCTTGATTAAGATAGGGCATGATATTGCACTATTACTATTAGCTTAATTGAGTCAAAGTCCAATTGATAAAAATTGAGACTTGATTAACATAGAACATTAAGTGGTACTATTGGTAATAGTTCAATATTAATTAAAATTCAATTGAATAATACTTAAATTTTAATGTATAATTATCATATTATAATTTAATCATATGATAATGACACTATAGTCAATAGTTCAATATTAATCAAAGTTCAATTTAATAATACTTAAATTTTATTGTATAATTACCACATATTATAATTTAATCATATGATAATTTGCAATATAGTTAATAGTTTAATATTAATTAAAATGCAATTGAATAATACTTAGATTTTAATGTATAATTATCATATTAATTTTATTTTAATTGAATTATAACTTTAATTAAAATATTATAATTTTTGCTTGCTATTATAAGTTATAACCAATGACTTATTGATTAATTAAAAAATTAAAATTTATTTGTGTGTTGACTTACTTATTTGCCATTGTTTGGCAAAAAAAGAAATATACTTATTTGTCATTAATTTATATATCAAGTTCCAATACTTGGAGGAAAATTGGCTCCAATTTTTCCTTTTTTTTTTTATTATTATTTTTTATTATTTTTTATTTATAGATAAATTACTATTTAGTCTCTAGTTTTTGGCTAAAGTAACACTAAAGTCTCTGAATTTTGAGAAACTAACGATTGTATCCTTGCATTTTTATTCCGTCAAACATTTTGATTATTCTCCGTTAAAAAAATTAAAAATAATAAATAATAATTTTTACTTCCTAAGATACCCTTCTTTTTATTTTGGTCCTCCTCTCTCTCTTTTTCTCTCTCCCAATCTGCATTTTCTACTTTTTATTTTTTTTAATTTTGATCTGTTTATTATTTGTTAATTATGTTTAAGAAATTAATTTATTTAAGAAATTAATTTTTGTTAGGAGTATTATATTTAAAAATTATTAGTATTACATTGTAAAATATTATATTTAAAAAAATAATATTTATTAGGAGTATTATATTTAAGAAATTATTAGAATTATATTGTAAAATATTATATTTAAGAAATTAATTTTTATTAGGAGTATTATATTTAAAAATTATTAGAATTATATTGTGAAATATTATATTTAAGAAATTAATTTTTATTAGGAGTATTATATTTAAAAAATTATTAGTAAAATATTGTAAAATATTATATTTAAGAAATTAATTTTTATTAAGAGTGTTATATTTAAAAAATTATTAGTATTATATTGTAAAATATTATATTTAAGAAATTAATTTATTTAAAAAAAAAATTTTATTAGGAGTATTATATTTATGAAATTATTAGTATTATATTGTAAAATAATTATATTTAAGAAAAATATTATATTTAAGAAATTAATTTTTATTAGGAGTATTATATTTAACAAATTACTATATTTCAGTTCTTTATTATATATATGGTGCCCTTTTTAGTAATTTCATAAGAAGTTAACAGAAAAATACCAAAATTTAGATGAAATGACCAAAATGTTTGACGGAATAAAAATATAAAAATGCAATTTTCAGTTTTTCAAAATATAAGGATTTTAGTTTTACTTTCGCCAAAATCTAAAGACTAAATAATAATTTACTTTTTTTTTTATTATATATGAAATCTTTTTGAATGAGATTATTTTTATTATTTTTATTGCTATTGATCTGATTAAATCGATCCAAATAGCACTACTCATAAGCAAATTCGTCATCCCACTATGGAAGGAAAGGATTGAAAGGAAGAGAATCAGATCCAAGAAAGAACCCTTCACGAACCCAAATAAAAGCACCACATTTGTGGCCGTCATTTTTGGGTTTCCAATTTCATTGTTTATGCTATTGTTCGTTAATATCACGGACATGAAAACAGCTCAGCCATTTATTCCATTCTTCAAACAATTAGGGTTTCAGATATGCCAATAATCAGTATCTTGTGCAATTCAGAGTGCTAATAAATGCTATTGTGACCATCGTTATGTAATTAAAAGATGCCCTGGAAAAGAACCCCCTTTTCAGAAATTTTTTTATCGTGGGGAATGGGCACAGTGCAGATTAGTAGAATCCCAGTGGACTAATCCAACCTTATCCTGCAGAATTTGCTTGAGATTGTTCCTTTTCCTCCTTTGTAGTCATCTTATCTAACATGATAGATGGCATAGATTTTGTTTCACGCTACCACTAATGCCGTGGATTTTAAATGGTATGAAACGACAAGTGCAATATCAGCCACAGGTTACATCTGATTGACACAGATTGCTGAATGCAAATACAGACAAACTGCTATCTCTTCAAATTATTCTTTTCAGAAAATTTTATTCTTGAAAATTCACCATAAATAAAAAATATAAAAGAGCTTGCGAGAAAAACATCCATACAAACTGGGAATTGGAAGAATATTTTGCCTATGTTTCATTTCTCAATGATTGAAGGCTTGCCTGATCATGCAGCCCGCTTGAGAAAGAAATTGTCCCTCGTCCTGATCCTAATGGCGCATATTTCTTTGTGCTGTTTAAAGTGATGTGCTTGATTACCATAGGCAGTAGATGCTTTGAAAATTCTTGATCAGGTTGTCAAGTCCATGGTATAATCAAAATTCTCTTAGCACATATTAAAGTGAAAGTGCTAAATAATTGTTTAGTATCACTTCTCAAGTGGAATACCTGTGAACAAACAAATACAGACAGAAACAGAAGGGCATCTCTATACAACAAAAGGAAGCTCATGAAGATGAATGCTCCCCTGCTGTCAATATCCACATGCCAAGTTAAAAAGAAAAAAAGAAAACTTTGGTCAAAGTAAGACGTGTGATTATGATTAGCTCAAAAATTTTATATCTGAGGACTTCCAAGCCACTGATAAACAATGGCAAGTAAAAGATGGAATGGGTTCAAAATGATCTATATAACCCAGAATAACTAACATAAAAGGTAAGAATACCGATTCTGAAAGAATTTATAACTGATTCTACATAGTTCATCCTAATTCAGCGACAAATTATTCTCCAACAAACTATAGATACAGTAACAAGCATCATCCAAGCCTTGTAAATTTCGATTTATCCAATCCTGGAAAATCAAGGCAAAGGATTCATCTGTTATGAATCCATCCAGATAAATCTTGCACAGTAATACAGTATCACTCTTCTAAGGTAACTACCATTTCAGAAACACCAAAAACTGTAACTGTCAACAGAATTGACATGGGCATGAAAGAATATCTTTTTGTCAGCAACTGTCAAGTGCATATATCTTGAAATACTCTGTCCAGCATGCACCTGCCAGGTGCCTCTAGTTTCTGGAGCAGCATTTGAACAAGTTCATTTTGGTAACAAAATGCAAGAAAACAAGAGGATCCAGAAGATTAACGAGGATCCATAAGATTAACATTGTATGAATCTTCTGCAACTAAAGATGGTAACAAGATCCATAGCAGGTTTTACATTATCCAGAGCCCTCTAATGAGCCACCAAATACTTAATGGAACTGATCTTGCAACCAATTCACACATGTTTAGTCATCATTTTTCACTACCAATAATCGCCACAGGAACAATGCCCAGATTTAAAATGGTGGAAGCACTTTGAGTCGCTTAAATATATTTCACATCCATATTTCATAGAGATATATTTAGCCATCCTATGGCAGTCTACACACATGCTCAAGTTTTTCACGATTCTTATGCTTTGAGGTACAGATGGTGCACAAACAAAGGCAAAGGCTAGTGCAAGTTTTTCACTATGTACACCAATGATTTCTTCCTTCTCTTCTTCCTCAATGCAAAACCTATGAGGTAGATCACTTGCCTTCACTTCTTCTGATATGCTATCAACCCAAGAAAACATATGGTCTGAGCATGATTTGGACCGATCACCTGCAACAAAAGAATGCAGAATGTTTTTTGCTTCAATCCAGCTGCGTCCAATTAGTTTTAGTACTTTGGTATCTTTCTGAAGCCTTTTCACTTTTGAAGCATCTTGAGGTTTTTCAAGTAAAGTGTATGCCTGTAGAACTAACTGGTGGATCAAAGGATTCTCTGGTTCCAAGTCAAGTAAATTTTCCCCAGCACGGATTGCCAAGCCAAAATTGCCATGAATGAAGGAGGCATGCAGTAAAGCGAACCAAACAGAAGAATCAGGCTCGATTGGCATGTCCTCGATAAATTCCATTGCCTCTCTGAGCTTACCAGAACGACCATACAAATCTACCATAGCTGAATAATGTTCTATAGATGGCATAATTTGGTAGTTTTCCATCATGCTAGAGAAAGCTCGCTCCCCTTCAACCACCATTCCAGCCAGACTGTGTGCAAGGATAATACTCACAAAAGTACTTCTATTTGGCTCAAGTCCCAGTTTATGCATCTGACTAACAAGATCAAGTGCAGCATCTGAACAACCATGTAAAACATAACCAGCTATCAATGAGTTCCAGGTGATGAAATCTTTGGATAACATTCTACCAAATATGGTTGTTGAATATCCTATATTCCCTGATTTGGCATATGTGTCCATCAGCGAATTTGTAACAGAGAGTACAGATTCTAAATTTCTGCGTAGCACACAACCATGGATCTCTTTTACCTTTTTTATAGCAACTAAACTTGCACAAGCAGTTAAGATACTTAAAATGGTAACAGAATTGGGACTAACACTACAAGCCTGCATTTGTCGAAATATGCTTAATGCCTTGTCTTTTTGTCCCATTTGCAAATAACCAGAAATAAGAGAGTTCCATGATGCAGTATCCCTCTTGATTTTCCCATCCTTTTCCATCCTCTGAAACAAATCCATGGCACGATCCTCATCTCCATTTTGTATATATCCTGATATCATATTATTCCACGTGATGACATTAGGTTGTACATCAGATTTTTGCATTTTCATAATCAGCACATAGGCTTTACCACAATATCCAGCTTGACAATATCCTCCAATCATTGAATTCCAACTATAAATATCTTTCTCTGACATCATTTCAAAGACCATCCAAGCAGCTTCCAGTTCTCCACACTTCGAGTACATGTCAATTAGTGAATTCCCAACCAGCACAGTGTCAACAAAACCCATCTTAAAAGCAACTGCATGAATTTGTAACCCTTCATTTAACACTTTTAAAGATGTACACGCTGAAATCGCGCTGGTAATAGTAATTCCATTGAGTTCAACCCCTGCCAAAATCATTTCGTTGAACATATACAAGGCTTTATATGTTTTGTTGTTTTGAGCAAACCCTGAAATCATAGAAGTCCAGGTGACAACATCAGGATTTATCCCAAAACTCTCCATCTTCTTCATCAATTCCATTGCAATGTCACAACACCCTATCTGGTTATAACCAGCAATCAATATATTCCAAGTTACTAAACATGGCTCGACCCCTAATTCACACATTGCATCAAAAAATCTTTGAGCTTCCTCGATCTCACCATTTTGGCAATACCCAGATATCATAGCATTCCAAGCCACTCTATCTCTTTTATCCATGTTCTCAAAACACCTCTTTGCCAAACTCAACTTCCCACACTTAGCATACAAAGCCAAAATCGAATTATTAACAAATGGGTAACTATCCACCCCACATTTGACCGCCAAAGAATGTATTAGTTCCCCTGTCTTAACATCCCTATAGTTCCCACACGCCTGCAATATCTTAGGCAACAAAAACCCATCAGGCACACAATTGCATTCCATCATCCTATAAAAAAATTCCACAACTTCATTCCACTTGTGCTCCCTGGAGAACGCACCAATCATTGCCGACCATGTGTACAAGTTTCTGTCCCGCATTTCATCGAACAATTTACGTGCATCGCTTAAACACCCACATTTAGCATACATGCTAACCAACTTGGTTTCAAGAAATGGGGTTTTTTCTTCGACTAAATTAATATAAGAATGGACCTTACGGCCGAGATTAACAGAATGGGAGTCAATACAGGACTGAAGTAAATTGATGAAGGTTTTGGATCTTACCTTGGATCCATTTTGAGCAATGGATTCAAGAGCCATTACAGCCTCACTTAAGCGACCGTTTTTCCAGAGGTAATTCAAGTATGAATCTGTGATTTTAAGGTTGAGATTTTTGGTGAAGGGAACAGAGGATTTGGTGGGTTTCGGTGAGAATTCTGATAGAATTGGCATTGGAGGTTTCGAGATGGTTATAATCAAGCTCTCCATTCTTTTACTCTTTGGGTTTGTGGAGTAAGAATTAAGAAGCAGACACTAGAGATTGCACAGAGGAGTTCCCCTGAGTCTTTAACTCTGAAATGAAGGTGCATGGAAGATGATCCTGTGCGACGTTATCCATGCTATCTAAAGAAATTATGCCACGTCGGCAATTACGAATTATCCACTTTGGATAACAACTCAATTCGAGGCTTTAATTTATCTGCATTAGAATGAATTTTTAATGTATTTATGAATTTCTTCAAATTCCGCCCAGTTTTAAAATCGATGAAGATAAAAAATTACAGATTAAAAATTTAATTGTGGTTGAACTAAAATTTTAAATAATATTTATTATTTATTATTTACATGTTAAAAATAAATATAATATATATATATAATTAAAATTAACAAATATTAACTGAGTAATTAATGAATATAACTTAAAAGAAATTAAATAATTATCTGTGCGTTATTGCGGGCTTATTATTCTGTAATCATTATAGTTTTCGCAAAATAATATTATAAGTTTAACTATTACTTTTGTATATTCAAAATTAATCTGAAAAACTAATTTTTTTCTTACGTTGTGACACTATATATATATTTTCATAAATTTCTTATCCAGAGAGCAAAACCCTAATTTTTATTAGGTACTATAAAAAACGAAAGGATTCCAGGTTTTTTAATGGCACAAAAAGTCCAACGGGTTTTTTAATGGCACAGAAAGAGAAAAATTGAAACAATAATGAAGGCCAAAGGAAAAATAGATAGAGGCAGTGATTTTTTTTTCTTTGTTTCTATAACTTGTTCATCAATTATAAAGTTAATTTTAGATAAATTATTTGCAATATTCCAATATTTGATTGTTCCAAAAAAAAAAAAAAAGAGGTTAATTAGGAATGTTCAAATTTGGAGGTATGTGAAACAAATCCAAATTCATATTTAAAAGAAAAAATTCCAAATCCAATAAATAAAAAGTTAATAATAATAAAGAAATGAAGATTCCAATTTCAAATTCAAATTCATATGAATTTGAGACTATTACTTATAAAAAATTTGATAAATTAACTTACTAAGTAATCATTTTGATATTCAAATTCACGGTTTGAATCACACTTTTAATGTGTGAGCGCGCGACCTACGTACAAGATTGCCGAGCCGAAATAGAATGGCCTATGCTAGCTTGATTTTGTAATTTTTTCCTTCAATGGCGAGTTTTTTTTTAAAAAAAATTGGCAACAAAAATGAAAAAAATAATATATTTTTTTTAATTTGGATCGGCTCACCAGTAAAACCTGGACCAGGTCGTCAGTTGGTCGTGTTTTTCTCTGGGCCATGGCAATACGAATTTTAGCTCTATTTTGGACCGGTCTGGCCTTCAGTCCTTTGTTTTTCCAGTTCGACCGACCGGGCCGAGTCGGGTATGACACAATGGTATTTATAAAAAAGATTCTTTGGCAAAAAAAATATGTATTTATAAAAAAATTGTGTATTTTTTTTAATTAATTTAGAATGGGTATTTTTTTAGTGATAAAAATTAGAAACCCAACATATGTATTATATATATATATATATATATATATATATATATATATATATATATATAAGGGTAACTAAATAATATATTTTTTATACTATGGATAATTAAATAATTATAATATCAGATCTCCACGTGGACGGAACAATATATTTATAAAATAAAATTACCATCCCGTCCCCTTTAAAGAAGAAGAAATATTCCTCATCCCCGTCCTCTTAGGAAGAGAAATCGAAAAATTTCAATCTCGTTTGGAGCAAATCCCAGCAGAAAACGTAAATTTCTCTCTCCATTGCCATCCTTACAGTCTACAATCTTAAAAAGAATGAAAAAACCAATACATACTACACCTAATTTGTAGAATTTATATGAATTTATAATGTATTATAAAAAAATTGTGTATTTTTTTTAATTAATTTATTTCTAAACGTAAACAATATATTTATAAAATAAAATTACCATTATCTATTTTATATATAAACTGGAAATAATGTATAAAAGAAAACATGATCCATATATATATATATGGTCTCTTGATTACAATATACATATAGATTGGTACGTACAATTAACTAGCATGCATGATGTAAATTAAGCAATTATTTATATTCTAATTATAATAACTAATAATTTAATTAAACAGCTTATTGATAATCATTTTGACAGCACCTCCCCGTTCTCCAGGCGGTGAGTCTCGATGATCAGTGGACCATCGTTGCATATGGACTCCGATAGCATTCAAGTAACAGCCACTCCTCCCATGGAACCCAACAATCTTTCCTTCTGCTTTTGTGGAAGTGAAAAAAGTCCCTACTTCCTCTCCAAATGGTCCATATTTTCCCTTATTTGTATAAAATGTCAGGGATCTTACCACAACGTTGCTTTCATCTCCGGTAAGAGACCCATGATAACCGCAAATACTTGTAAGGACTTCGTACGGATACTCAAATTTTATCTGCTTAGTAACCCATAATTAAATTTATTATTAGTTAGTAAAAGTGAAAAACAACATTAATTAATTAATTACCATGTAAGGGCTTGCTTCACTGCCACCTCCATGCCTAACTGACCAAGCGGATTGGCCATTTCGATCATATTCGATTTGGATACAATATATGGCTTCTCCTTTTGCTAAAAATATCTTCTTAACCCCAGAGAATACTCCATCATCCCAACCCTTACCTCCATCACCACCCCATGGTCCTGATGCCCATGAACCAGCTACAGTTTCTTTCACCATTCCAGGGATAACCTGATTAATCAACATATGCATGAAATTAATTAATTAACTAAAATTTAGTAGCATAATTCTTTTTTAAGTGGTATTACTATCAGTTTTTGTGCAATCCTCGTTTCTCTAAATCTAAAAATATATCATACTAAATTAATTCACTTTTTTGATCCATTTAAAAATAGATCATTCGAAAATAAAAAATTTATATATAAATTTTTTTTTTCATTTATGATTTGATATCAAGAATCGAATTCTAATATAAAAAGTGAATCCAATACTTATCAACTCAACTAATTAACCTTAAGGTTTAAAAAATATTTCATTTATGTATATTGTTGACATGTACCTCATATGCTCTAGCGGGATCAGATAATGGCCTAGAAAGTGGCACTTCGACAACATGGACTCCAATACTGTCAATGAACCATCCTTTTCTTCCATGGAATCCAACTACAAACCCATTATTATTAGATCCAGAGGAAAAAGAAATCCCTTGTTGATCCCCAAAGGGTCCGTACTTCCTCTTGTTGGTGTGAAATGTCAGAGATTTGACCACCGTAGGTCCTCTTAAGATGGTTGATCCATAATATCCAGTTACGTGTGTCAAAATTTCAGATGGATAATCAAAAGCTATCTGCAGTTCAGGCATGCAAGAATTCATAAGAAATTAAACTTTATAATATATATAATTTATGAACAAGGTTAATTAATTTTAATGCATGTTAATTATCATCATGCATGCACCTTGTCTAATCTGATTCCTCCGCTTCCACCATTTTTGTTTCCCCATATTGCTTGGCCATTGAGATCATAACAAACTCTAATGGAAACAATACCTCCATAACGTGTTAAATGAATTTCTCGAACACCACTGTAAATTCCATCATCAAATATCATTCCACCATTGCCACCCCAAGGTCCACATGACACTGCAGCTTGTTTTGTGTTCACGGGTATTTTAACCTGCAAGTATTTAATAGAAAATAAAATTATATTCTTCAATTAATCTATTTGTTTATCTTTAAATATAAATCCACAAAAAGTAAGTAAGGAAATGCTTATAAATTAATTACCAGCTGCGGCGGGTTGTTTGTTTCTGCTTCAGAGTCACTGCTAGGATCTTTCTTTTTAGTAATATTGTGTTGAGGATTAAGATTATTGGATGGGATTCGTTGTAGAAGAGGCTTTAAGTAAACACCAATAGAATCAAGGTACCAACTGCTCCGGCCATGGAAGCCTACTACTTTGCCACCAGTCAATGGAAATGAGAAATGGGTTCCTTGTTGAATGCCAAAAGGTCCATACATTCTTCTATTGCTTTCTAAAATGAGCGAACGAACAAGTATTGGACCGAAGTCAACAACATTTCCATAATAGCCACTTATAGAAACAAGATATTCATCTGGAAAATCAAGTTTCACCTGAAAAAACAAGAAATTCTTGAATATTATTCTACTTACTATAACTTCACAAGATTTCTCTGATATGTAATTCTTGAATTAAATAATAGAGAGAGAGAATATATATTAGTTGGACTGACTTTATTTGTCCTGACACCACCAGTTCCGCCGTGCTTATCGGACCAGACGGAGGCGCCCTTCTTGTCATACTCAATCTGGATGGAATCAACAGAAGCTCCATGGCAGATCACTACCTGCCTTACACTGTTGTAAACTCCATCGTCCCAGCGTACACCGTTTTGGCCTCCCCATGGTCCAACAGAAATATGGTTATTCTCGTAACCTTCATAATTCTGTTTCACAAATATTAATTTAATTAAGCTAGCACAATTAATATAATGTAAAAGAAAAATATGATTTAACAGAATGATTAGGATCTCGTAGAGAGATTAGATCATTACCATTGGAGAAATATACTACTGGTGAAAGAATGGGAGAGTTGTGTGCCAACTGCCAAGTTCAATTAAGGCAATATATGGATTTGGAAGAATTTATAGAAAGAAAGTTATCAGGTAAAATCGTGTAATTCCAATTTTGACAGGAAAATAAAGAATCTAATTCAGGAAGAACATTGTAAAAGTAACTTTATTTATTTATTTATTGTTTCATAGAGAACGCATCCATGGTCCCCAGCAGCATCGCACCTCCATTATTAGCATAATTTGGATTTGGATCATCGTTCATTTTGATGACACGAATTAATCTATATTATATTCTCATAGCAGATTTTGCAATCCTAGCCATTGATCAATTGTTCAACTGAATCCGTATCACTTTTTCCTCAAATTCTATATGTCACTTCAAATTCTTTTTGTCCTTTAAAGGGCAGAGATGCCTTTGATTTTTTTTTCCCTTTGTTGCTCCTGTTTTTCCTCCTATCATTTGTTTTTTGGTAAATATATATAGCTTTGATGGGAAGCTCCAACTTGATATCTCGCTTTCTAAAATTAAAGAATTTCAATATTACTAAATCAAATATGAAATTTTTTTTTGCTTTTCTTAGTCAATTTAGTTTTAAATTCCAATATTTGGCACTTTTAAATATAATTTCAGTTTTATTGAACCAGATACTCTTTTAAATGAATTTTTTATTTTTGGTACAAGAGCAGTCACAAACTTTGATTACAATACCTTAGTTAAAAATTAAGGTAATTACACCAAATATTTTTTTTTCAAAAATACCTTTTTATCTTTTTAGGTTTTCTAAAATGCCTTTTTTTTTTTTTTATACTTATAATATATCTTTGAAAATAAGACATTTTTAAAATATAAAATTTAATAAATTGTATTTTTAAAAATATATATATATATATATATATATATATATATATATATATATATATATATATATATATATATATATATGAAAATATATTATCTTTTTACGCGTATATGTAAAAACCCTAAAAAATTTCACATTTGCGTTTAACGAAATATGCCTACTTTCTTGTTTCAATTCGACAATGGTTCTACTCAGCCCAGTCCATTGCATGCAGAAGTCATGTTGCTAGATTAACCAATCTTCGATTGAGACCAAGTTGTTGGGCTCCAGGGTCTAGGCCAGTTTTAGGAAACCCAAAGATATGTATTCGTCGTTGCTTGTAAGTTCGAATATTGATTTTGCCTATGATGACAATTTAACCCGTTCCGTTGAGTATCCATTTTGCTTTCCTCCCTAATGAAATGTGTATTATTCACTTCATTTACTAAAGAGGTTTGTACACAAATACCTCAAAAAAAATAAAATATTCTCATACATGCCTTTTTTTATTTTTTTCAAAAACACACTTATAAAAATTTTCTATTTCAAAAATGCCTCATTTTTAAAAGTATATCATAAGTATATTAAAAGTATATCAAAGGTATATCAAAAGTATATCACAAGTATACAAAAAAAAAAGAACATTTTTGAAAACCTAAAAAAATAAAAATATATTTTTGAAAAAAAAATAAAAAATGGGTATTTGGTGTAATTTCCTCTTTATTAAATGAAGTTGGATGGATTTAAAATTTAAAATTCGAATCGAGTTCGGGATGGGGTAATGTTATAATTCACCCTGATTATCTATATAATATATTTTTTTAATTTTTCAAATATTATATATATATTTTATTTTAAATTTATAGTTTTTTTATGTAAAAAATAAATTATTTTATATAAATATGTAGAAAATATATATAAATGAATATATGTATATATGAAAAATTAATATTAAATTTTTTTTAAAGAATAAATAAATAAAACGGATATATTTAGGGATACCCATTTTTTAGTAAGGCGATACAAATAATAAAAAACTCACCTCATACCCAATGGTCTACCATCCCTAACATTTTACCCATGTTTACGTTTAGTTCAAGTGCACTTCTAATCACTCGTGATTCTTTCCATGGTTTTTATTTCATTTAATTTTATTTAAGATTTTAGCCTATTTTATTTCTCAAGAAAAAAAATAATCATTTTAAAAACTCAAAATTTTTAAAAATTTAATTTAATTTAACCAATTTTTATACTATTTTTTCAAAGACAATCAATTCTCATATTTGTAAAAATTTAATTGATAAAATTTAATTTTTCAAATTAAAATAAATAAAATCATGTTAAAATCACATAATTTTATAAATTCAATCCATTTAATGAAATTTGCTATTCAAAATTCAAAATACTCTCATTTAAATTAAACATATATATATATATATATATTTTATATAAGAGTAACATAAGAAAATAATTAAATTTTTTTAATTTTTCAATCATTCCAAGTACATGAATTCTATTATTAATTTAATTATATTAAATTAATATAAAACAATTAAATTGAATTTCTACACATAATTTTTTTTTCAAACAATGGTTTAATATTTAATCCTTTTATAACTTAAAATTAAAATATTTTATTAATTTAAGTGAAATATATTGACGTGTTAATCATTTTTAACATTTAAGAGATTTAAGAAAAAATTATATACTAGAATAATATTTTCTTACTTTTTATAAATATAGTGAGATTTGATTTTGAAATTCTTGATACAACTTAAGAACCTTAGACTTTGTAACCAACTAAATTTAATTTAATTGGCAAAGTATTTTCACTTTTTTTTTTAGTTAAAAACAAAATTAAATCAATCCATATCATAATATTATATATATGTATATTTAATTCAATTAAATTGTTAATTACATAACATTTTTCAGTATATCCAATCAAACATAAATGCATTATCATGACCATAAAAATCTTATGGGATGGGATTCAAATGAGACAAAAAGATAAAAGTATATAGATTGGTTTCATATATTAAATTAATGAGTTATGAAATACTTTAGTCGATATGTTTATTTTTAATAAAATAATATTGATATTTTTTTTTATATATATTTTTTATTTAAATTGATTAATAAGACATACCTTCGTCAAAGGAGAATGATATCATAATGAAAGGAAGATGACATGGAAATTATTCTTGCCACGTGATCCACGGATCCTATGCTATCTGGGACAGCTGAACCGACCCGCACCGACGTAAACGGAACGGAGATCTAGCGGCACGCATATTCACAATTTAAAACCACAATACGGGACAAATAAAGGGTGTTCCCTTGCTTAACGGTAGTTAGTGCTTCAACAATCATCAATCAACATTAAACAAAATTTTAAAGTTGACCCAAAGTCATTTGTCTTTAGACCCCACCCCTTCTGTTTTATTGATTTATTTGGCAATTCCATTAATGTTGTCAAATTAATTAATGTGCATCTTCCTTCTTCCACCGGCACTTTCCAATTCCATAAACTTTTTATTATATGATTTGATGTTAATTTGATTAGCTTCAAATTGATCTCATAAGTCATAAGTGATGTAATATTAATCATTTGTTTAAGCAATTAATTTATCTTAACAAAAAAGCACATCTAATTATTTTTTTAATTATTAAAAAAAAGACTCAAATTTAAATTTAAATTTGTATTGTTAAACTAAACTCGTAAGTGTGTAAGTAAGTTTAATTAAATTGGGAGGATTAGGAGCATACTAACTATGAGGAAAAAATAAAAAATAAAAAAAATTGGATTATCATAAATTTTATGATACTCTATTAGATAATTAGATCTAATAATTGGCAACTTTAATTTCGTTTTAGGTGAAAAGATATGTGAAACGTAGAAGTAAAAGCAAAATTGGGTGGAAAGAGACCTATCGTCACAATCAAGTGGAAATGGCTAACCTATTTAGACTAAAAAGGGGATAAAAACAAGCAGATGAGTTTAGTTGCTTCTAAACTCACGACTATCAGTTTAGTTACATTAATTACTTAAAAAAATTTGTTACGTAGAATATCATTTACATTAATTACTTATAATAAAAATTTGGTAGAAGATGATTAAAAAATGATGTTAATTAGACTTGTTAGTTAGTTGAAGATTCAAGCACTCGCTTTATTTATATTTTTATTATTATTTCTCAAACAAGCTCAATTTGTGTTAGCTAGCCTGGCAATTAATATTAATGGAAAATAACCAATTATTTGGATTAAAAAAAAAAAAAAGCTACAATCAAGGTTGATTTAATTAATAAGATGTTGCTTGCAAATATAAATAAGTGAAGTAAAATATAAATTTAATTTTCTCTAGAGTATCTGTAAAAAAAAAATTGAGAATTTATATAATTATGAAAATATAAACCTCAAAAACTTGTTATTGAGTTTGATATTATGTAAGAAATGTTGAAAACTTATATGGTTATGGGAGTGTCAACTTAAAAAACTAGCTATTGAAATGAGAGAATCCAATTATATATTAGTTCATTTAACATCTTATATTTAATTAATATATGATTTATTTTTATATTTTTCATTAATCTTTATTTTAATTATTTTTATATGGTTTAACAGTAATATATATATATATATATATATAAAAGAAATGTTTACGTTTCAAATTCAAATAAAATTAATTCCTGCAGGCATGTTATATATCAGCAGATTGTATATAAAAATAGTTTTGTGATTTAATATTACACAAAGCAAGATCCGAAGATTGCTCTTACAAGCTGTTGACTAGTGTCAAAGAGTTAGTTTGCTAAATTAAAGCAAGGACTGGGCGTTGTCTTAGGGTTGGGTCTTTTTAGCCAAACCTTCCTTGCTTGTTTTTTAATTTTTCAAATCTGTGTTGTTTAAAAGGATTAAGGATAGGGCAAAGATACAAAACATCAAAAATTTCCCAGTGGAAGACGGTGTTTCACGTGGGCTTGGATGGCTGCTAGCTCATGAGTCATGACTCACTAACATCCACACGATTCATCCAAAATTTGTACCTTTATAGTTTGTATTAATCAATTTATTAATAATATAATTAGTATTAATCTAATTATTTATTTATTTACTTTTTTTTTACTAGAGATAACTAAATTACTCACCAATTAATCACACAAATTATAATTTTTTGTTCTGATAGTCTCAACTTTAATCAATTAAACTAAATATCATTATTAGCTATTAATCTAATTATTTAACAATTGAAATAATTTGAATATTATATATATATATAATTATTATAGTAGTAAATTACACACAACACCGACACGCGGCGAAGGGATCATGGCCTCGCAACAGCGAAATCATGGAATGTAAGCAAGCACTATAAACTTCTTCTTTTTTTTTTTTTTTTTCAATAGAATCATTCAAATTTTGAATATAAAGTACAAACACACAAATTTAACAATTTAATATGGGCAGAATTAAATTCAAATATTTTTTTTCATCTGCAATATTCAAATATGAAATTTTTTAATTTTAGAAGCTTCACCTTTAGCCATTCAAGTTATAGATAATTAACTAGCAAACACTATAAATTTTGAAGCAGTGACGGAGTTATAAATTTTTATTATGAAGTCAAATTTATTAAACTATGATTTATATAAATGTGATATATATAATTAAATCAACTTCAATACATTTAAATAAAATTTTCAGCTAAAATAAAATGTTAAATATAATATATAATCAAAATTTTATAATTTTACACTTAAAAAATTTTATATTTTAGAAATTAAAGAATATTATAGCCACCTAGACCCTTGCTTCGTCATTACTGGGGAGAGAGAGAGAGAGAGAGAGAGAGAGAGATCGCACTTTGCATGTACATATAAAAGAGCCATTTAAGAGAGGACAAAAGAGTACAAACTAGTAGGAGATATTAGATTTATAATTTTAATTTCGATTTATTAAAAATTTTAATATGTTTATACCATATTTAAATTCCGTTTGTTTTACGAAAAATAATTTGTATTTAAAAAATATTTTTCAATAAAAATATTTTATGAAAAAATATTTTCTAAAAAATTAATTTTCTGTTATTTTGTTACAATATTAAAAATAAGTTAAAAAATTCAATTTATAAAACTATAAACATATTTAAAATTATAAAAATCTCATACTTTTAAAATTTTATTATTAAATATGAGAAAAATATGATAAATTTAGTGGTTGTCAACGATCAATAGTAGTGGTCGCCAGCATCTGGCGATGATCATCGGTAGTAAATATCGGTAATTAATGGATTAATAAATTTGTATTTATATATATTTTTTCATTATAATGAGTTTATCAAAATTCGGCAAATGACTTTTCGTTTTAAAAAGAAAAAGTTATTTTTTTTAAAAATGACTTAGTTTTTTATTGATTAAAAAAATATTTTTCATTAATTAATTTTTCAAAATATTCTAAATATCAAAATACATAAAAAATATTTTTCATGAAACAAACGGAGCATTAATAATATAAAGTGATTTTTAGCATTAAAGTCATTTGGATGCTTATAGAGTTGTAAATTGATGTTTTGATTAGAATAATTAAAAAAAAAAAAAAAAACAAAAACAAAAAGAAAAGACTTGGAAAGCATGAAAAGGGGGGGATGTTTAGCAGGCCAGTTTTGCGATAGTGAAGTTTGCCAGTGGCTTATTTATTGTACAGAACTGTCGGTATTAAGTATGGATAGGTAGTCTACCTAATATCCAATCAACAACTTAGTAGATTAATTAACACAGTTTCATGAAACTCAAATTGAAAACTTCTTATTTGGAAAAAAAAAAATAAAAAAAATGAAAACTTCTTAATAGTATAAATAATTTTAATATCACTAAATTAAAAGCTATAATCAGTAAAGAAAAGGAAAAATTGCAAAATTAAGATTACAAGCTAATGTGAAATAATTTGAATGTGCATCCAGTTTTGCTGCGTGCATGCATAAAAATGTAATTGTTTTCGTTAAGGCCATTATAATTAATTATTGTGTTGCTATATAATCTTTGCTTTAATGAATATCAATCCCTTACTTCACAAGAATTAATCAAAAGGTTTTACAAGACTGAAAAATTCTTGCCATTATAGGCAACCACAAAACCATAATTTTAACCCCCAAAAAAAAAAAAAAAATTAAATTACTGCAATTTTCTTTTTTAATTAAATTTTGAATAGGAGGCAGTGCAATTTACCATCTTTTTATTTTTCTCATTTCAAAATTTTAATTATAAAAAAATTTGATCTTTTGTCTTTTTTTCAATTTTCCTTATACAATTTAATAAAAAAAAAAGTGCCTATATAATATATATATATATATATATATATATATATATATATATATATATATATTAAAAAAAAAAAAGACATACATTTAAAATAGAAAGTATTGATAATGATTATATAAAGCCAGCCAGCTAGAGGGGTGTGTTGTGTGATCACTGGCCAGGACAATGATGGATAGCATAGCAGAGTAGTAGTGTACTAGATCAGAGAAGTTCATTAACTCCCCTCTGTCTGCCATTGATTCTCTACACATTTCACTTCTTTAATCTTTTTTCAAAATTTTCCCTCCACCCAGATATGGAAACTAACTCAGTTTCCAAGCTTTTTACCATTTTCTTGATGGTCTTGTTGATGGGTTCTGAGCTGATCCAGTGCAGTGTGACCTACGACAAGAAAGCCATTATCATCAATGGTCAAAGGAGAATCCTCATCTCCGGCTCCATTCACTATCCCAGAAGCACCCCTGAAGTAATTTCCTTTTTTGTTTTGTTTTGTTTTGTTTTTCTCTTTTGCTTATAAACTATATTTCTACTGCTAATTTAGTAGTGTGTGGTTCTTTTTCTGGGTGTTTTATGACATTTTGGTGGTTGTGTTGAAATGGGTTATTTGGTTGTAGATGTGGGAAGATCTTATGCAAAAGGCAAAAGATGGCGGCTTAGATGCTATTGATACTTACGTTTTTTGGGATGTTCATGAGCCTTCTCCTGGCAATGTACAGTCTTGGATCTAACTTTAGCCTTGCTGCTTCTTTTTCGTGCTTCAAATTTCTATAATCTATTATGTTTCTCTGCTTATTTTGTTTTTGTTTTTTGTTTTAGTATAATTTTGAAGGAAGATACGACCTGGTACGGTTTATTAAGACAATCCAGAAAGTGGGGCTGTATGCTCATCTCCGCATTGGACCATATGTTTGTGCAGAATGGAATTTTGGGTACTTCAAATAGTTTTCTCCCAATATTTTGTTTTGATATCGATACATATTTTCTTTTTAACTTGGGGGTAAATGCTTAAGTGATGGGATTTTCTTTTTTCTTCAGTTCTTTTTTTCCTTTTTGGTTGGGCGGGGCTGGGGTTAAAATGAACGCTTTGATTGATTTTGTCTCTGTTAAACTGTGTAGAGGATTTCCTGTTTGGTTGAAGTATGTTCCTGGTATTAGCTTCAGAACAGATAATGAGCCTTTCAAGGTTATTGTTCTACTCCTGATTTTAAATTTCTTTTACTAAAAAAAAGGAATCAATTGAAGCTTTGAGAAAATAATTGGAAAGACATAATACTAACGTGTATTTGGCAATTATCTCCTTTCTTATTTTGAAGGTGGCAATGCAAGGGTTTACCCAAAAAATTGTGCAGATGATGAAAAATGAAGGGTTATTTGCATCACAAGGTGGCCCTATCATCCTCTCTCAAGTATGTGATCTTGAAATTTAAGTTACTGTAAATTTTCTTTTTTTTGGACATTTATTGTGTTCTTTAGCAACTTTTATTGTGATCTTGCATATATTGTGCGTTTAGTCAAATTCAAAAGAGAGCATATCCATAAATGTGATTATTGTACTGAAGTAATTTACATTACATTGTTGTTTAGTTTTTCATTTTTATTTTAATTTATGTAGATTGAGAATGAATATGGTCCAGAGAGTAAGGCTCTTGGGGCTGCTGGTCATTCATATATAAATTGGGCTGCAAAAATGGCTGTTGGATTGAATACAGGAGTTCCATGGGTGATGTGCAAGGAAGATGATGCCCCAGATCCTGTGGTTAGACAACTCAATCTTTCCCCCTTACCAACTCCACCTCATTTGCCCTATGATTGATATTGAACCTGATTTTATTGTTTTATATCTATAGTGCCAAAAAATCCTTTCTCAAAATGATAAAATATAAATTTTTTTTTTTTTTTCGACCTTGGCAACAGATTAATGCATGTAATGGTTTTTACTGTGATGCTTTCTCTCCCAACAAACCTTACAAACCTACAATGTGGACTGAGGCTTGGAGTGGATGGTAAATAGTCCTGTGACCAATGTAATTGAAGTTGACTATTTGAAAGCATGTCAGTCTTCTCATTCCCCTATGATTTTACTTGCCTTAAAAAAAGGTTTACAGAATTTGGTGGCACCATTCATCAGCGACCAGTGCAAGATTTGGCATTTGCAGTTGCTCGTTTCATACAGAAGGGTGGCTCATATGTTAACTATTACATGGTTGGTTTCTTTGCATGACAAAATTCATGGTTCAAGTAAATATCCTATTGCTTCTAGCATATTATTGCTTTTGTATTTTATATTTTGACAGTACCATGGAGGAACCAATTTTGGACGCTCAGCTGGAGGCCCATTCATTACAACCAGTTATGACTATGATGCCCCAATAGATGAATATGGTAAGGACACTCAGTTCATTTCCATTGTGACGAAAATCTTAAATGTTCAAGATGCTTTAAAAAGGATTAACAATTTAGGCACAACTAGTCAAAGACTCGAAGATTTTAAGTTATAATTTGCTACAATCAAAGATTTACTCATATTTGCATAAAGGCTTGGTAAAGTTCCAGAACTGCACCAAATAGTTTTTTTATTAAAAATATTTTACCAACTTGAATATTATTTCCCAAACTCAAAGCTATTGTGAGTGTTGCATTTTGTTGTGTCAGTATATATTTTAAACTTTAAGATCTGCAGCTAACCATTTCAGTGGTCTAGGTTTGATCAGGGAACCTAAATACGGTCATCTAAAAGAGCTTCACAGAGCTATTAAGTTGTGTGAACATGCTTTAGTTTCTTCAGATCCCAGAATAACTTCTTTAGGAACCTATCAACAGGTTTGCCTTTTCTGTTATGAAATTCATTTTGTTACTAAACTTTGTCATGGTTCATATGTTAACCTTGCCAATGCCATTTTTCAATATGGTCATCTTGCAGGCTCATATATTTTCTTCAGGGCAGAGAAGCTGTGCAGCTTTTCTTGCCAATTACCACCCAAAATCAGCTGCTAGGGTGATGTTCAATAACATGCACTATAATTTGCCTCCTTGGTCCATCAGCATCCTTCCTGATTGCAGGAATGTAGTATTCAACACTGCAAGGGTAAGAAATTTTAGAGGCTCTTGCAGCAATTTATTTCAATTATGGAATTTAACTCACACAGTGAAGAGAAGGATTTTCCTTTAAGTTAATTGCTTAATTAGTTAATTTTATTTCAAGTTATGGATTAATTAGTAATTTTATGTCAAGTTACTGATCAGTTATCCTGTTATTGTCTAGGTTGGAGCTCAATTTTCACATATGAAAATGTTGCCAACTGGTTCTGAGCTGCAGTCATGGGAGACTTATGAGGAAGATATCTCTTCTCTAGCAGATGGTTCAAGGATGACAGCTCTTGGACTTTTGGAGCAGATAAATGTAACTAGAGATACCAGTGACTATCTGTGGTACTTGACCAGGTGAGTTCAGTGCACAGATATCGAATCCCTGATGTCCGTATTGCAACTTTATAGATATTAAGCACTTCACTTTATTCACATGTTTGTGAAATTAATTACATGCATATAAAAATTCGGGGACGCCATAAAAGAACATTATGAATTCATATAATTTAATCTAAAATGGACTTCTACTTTTCTTTAACAATGTATCCTACTGTGCTTCCATGCCGGTGTTGTGGCATAAGGCATGCATATTCCACTTCAAGTATTTCATGTAAAAAAAATTTAGAGATGATATGCTGCCCTCGTACTAGTGGAGCAATGTTTTCATTTCTACTCTGCTACTGCGAATTTGGATTCTGAAGAATTTGCAATGAGTTAGAAATTGATAAATTTGGGATGCGGGTGGGATCAGAGGGAGTAAAAATATAAAATAGGGGATGTTAAAAATCCTGGTTGTCTCTCTGGCAGTCACATTTTCATGCCTTGATATGGTTGATTGCTTATGCTTTGTAATGATTCTTGTGTATGGCATCATGAATAAACCTTTCCATTTTCAATTTCTTCGCAGTGTTGACATTAGCCCATCAGAAGGATTTCTTCAAAGCGGACAAAAGCCTAGTCTCACTGTGCAGTCAGCAGGTCATGGTCTTCATGTCTTCATCAATGGGCAGTTTTCAGGTATGCTGTTGAATCTTTTATCTAGCAATGAAACTGGATTTTTCTTTGCTAGTTGGTAAGTATTATAAATTAGGTCTCTCTTGTATTGAAAAATTGAACTTCAGCATACTGCTTATAATTACAGGATCAGCCTTTGGGACCAGAGAGAACAGACAACTCACCTTTACAGGACCAGTCAACCTACGTGCTGGAACAAATAGAATTGCACTACTCAGTATAGCTGTTGGATTACAGGTTGGTTCCCTTCTTCTGACTCTATCTCAATGCAAGTTTAGCAGCTATAATTCATATAAGAAGTTCAACTAGTTGGTCTTTCTCTGATCTGCATTATAGAAGATGTAGTCCCTCAAAGCATTTCAAATACTGACTGGTTTCTGTTTTGTTCAAGAATGTTGGGTTGCATTATGAGACATGGAAAACGGGTGTACTAGGTCCAGTTATGCTGCATGGTCTTAACCAGGGGGAGAAAGACTTAACATGGCAGAAGTGGTCCTACCAGGTATGGCACTGTTCTGCTTACGTTTATGAATTTGTGCCTCATAAGGTGTTAAAAGTTAAGTCACAAGGTATTATCTATGAACAGGTTGGTCTAAAAGGAGAGGCAATGAATTTGGTCTCTCCAAATGGAGCCTCATCTGTTGATTGGATCCAAGGGTCCCTAGCTTCTAGCCAAGGGCAGCTCTTGAAGTGGCATAAGGTATGAAGTGAAAAATGGTAGAAATGATCATTACAAAGCTTAGTTAAGACTAGAGAATTAAGAGGCTGCTTTTTTGTGTTGGAACTGTTAGGCTAATTTTGATGCACCTGGAGGAAATGAGCCATTGGCATTGGACTTGCGCAGCATGGGAAAGGGTCAGGTGTGGATCAATGGGCAGAGCATTGGAAGATACTGGATGACATATGCAAAGGGTGAATGCAATGGTTGTAGTTACTCTGGAACATTCCGGCCTCCGAAGTGCCAACTTGGTTGTGGCGAACCAACGCAGCAATGGTATGTTCAGTGAAAAACTTCATTTTTAACATTACACTTACAGTTCCGGGACACTACCGAGGGTGCAATTAATATATCTTACATCTGGTTGAATTTGCAAATAAAATTTTCAGGTATCATGTTCCAAGGTCATGGTTAAAGCCAACAAAAAATCTTTTGGTAATTTTTGAAGAGCTTGGTGGTGATCCATCAAAGATATCTCTTGTTAAGAGATCAATCACAAGTGTTTGCGCTGATGTCTATGAGCGCCACCCAACCATTGAGGATTATAGTACTGAGGGCCATGGTGAATTATCAAGGCTTCACCAGGCCAAAGTTCACCTGCGGTGTGCACCTGGGCAATCCATATCAGCTATAAAATTTGCAAGTTTTGGTACTCCTTCTGGAACCTGTGGAAGTTTTCAGAAAGGAACTTGCCATGCACCAGACACTCATTCTGTTATAGAAAAGGTAAGTTTTCAGATTGTAATGTTTAGTCTTTTTTGTACATGTGCATCTGTCTGCATCTTTTCAAATTCACATCTCTCGTATCATTATGGAATTCGCTTGCTGATATATTTCCATTCAAATTATTTTGCTCTGCAGAATTGCATTGGGCAGGAGAGCTGTATGGTTACCATATCAAACAGTAACTTTGGTGCTGACCCATGTCCAAATGTGTTGAAGAAGCTATCAGTTGAAGCTGTTTGTTCTACAAGGAGTACAACCACTAATGAAAGGAAATAGAATGCTAAGAGGAGGGGTGAAAATTTCAAAAGTAATTATGATTATTAATATACAGCAGCAAGCTATGAGAGAAGAAAAATTAGGTGTAAAAGGCAAAGTTAAAGCACAGATACTCGAATGCTCTGTTCAGCATTGTCCACAGATTTTTTATTCAAAATGTGTAGTCTGCAGCATTGAGTCTTTTGGTAATTATTTGGATGGGTGATGTGTTTCTGCAGGGGAATTGGTTCTGCATAGGCAAATAGCATTTCATCCAAGAGATGAGAGGAAGAATTCTTGTGAGCTAGAAATGTATAGTATTGAATGATATCAGAAGTATTGAAGTGCAAAATAAACACTAAGTTGAACATTAGTGGGAGTATCTAGTACTAGGATTTCAGTGATATTTGTGTGAAAACAATAAGAAGAGTTTGATGAACAGAAGAAGACAAAGCAGGGAGTTAAAAGGGAATTTGTTAAATTCTGAAGGCCAATGGGCCTTGTTCTTCTTGGGCTTCAAGCCCTTTGTCAAAAACTTTTTGTTGGGTATTTTAGTGTTGGAATCTAGGTCCAAGTCTGGTTTCCCTCTTTATGAAATTTGTTATATTTATTTGTACTGTTTTGGTCTTATGAATCCTACTTTGGCCAAAATAATAAAAAAAAAAGAATCTGTAATAAATTGTGGTTTATAATTTTTCTCGTGCGAATCTGTACTTGAATTGATTAGTACCCCCCACTTTTCCTCTTCCACTCTCCCGAAAAAAGGCATTTCTTAGTGGAAAAAAAAAAAAAAGAAGGCGGCATTTCTTATCCAACTGGGACGCTCATGATATGGGTAAGTTGACCTGATTCTGCAGGACTCACTCCTATTTGTATCAAACGTGAAATCATGTTTACCAAAAAAAATAAATCATGGAATCATCTGAGTGGAATTATATTCTTAAGCATTATTTGACTACCAAACTGATATATCATTTTACACATGTTTTAACCTTTTTTTTTTTTTAGGGGACACATGTTTAACTTCAGATATAAGCCATTCTGACATTGATAGAGACGCTTGCATGAGAAAACGTGGTGGGGTCTATCGTCTACGGAGCATATGATAATATTTCATCATAGGACATTGGATCACTATCTCATTGACTCATTGGCACCTGGGACGCTATTGCCACGCATCCCTTGGTAGCAAACCATATGTGAATTTTGGCTGAGCAATGAAAATTGAAAAGAACAAGAGTTTCTCTCAAACAATTAACTTCCACACCCACATGTACAAACAAAGGTACACAAATCTCTAAAATACTTAATACGGTAGAAAGCTAGTTTCTCTCATGAATATGAGAGAAATATTAAACATCTCAAAGGGTGGCCTCATATGACCACATAACATGTAGAGGTATCAATAACAAAGCCCATTACATATATAAATACACTGGCTCCACAGATAAATATATTTATTAAGACAATAGCTACACTGTCATTAGCTGACAAGATCCTAGCCATGCTTCATCCATTATGCTGCTGCAGCCTCAGTGGCATGCTTTGCAATGGTCAGTTGAAGTTCCTCTTTCTTGGCACCAACAACCTTGTCCACTATTTTCCCTTCTTTCAAGAACATAAATGTAGGCATTGCCTCAACAGCCCAATCTTCAGCAACAGTCTGCAGAATAGAAAGTAATATCTTTTAGTAGATTGTAATAGTAGGTTTCTTTGAGCGAGATACAGGGCAAATTTCATTCAATACAGTACAGGCAGAGAACCCAAAAAAAATTGAGGACTGAAAATAGGCAAGGCTTAAAATACATTACCCTCAATTCATCCACATCCACCTTCAAGAATGTGACATTGGGCATCTTCTTAGCTAAATCTTGCAGAACTGGAGTGATGAAACGACAAGGCCCACACCAGGAAGCAGTAAAATCAACCACAATCTGTTCAAAAACAGTTTCTTTGTAAAAAATATAAAAATCATCAAGAACAAAACAGTAGAACCAGCAAATCAAATAAATAAAGCTTCTGAAGAAGAATTTCTGTAGCAGCAGGATCAAATTCAAGCCCACACTCCCTCACCAAGAGATGTCTTAGAAAACATTCAATTAATTACTATTCTGAAAAATACAACTTTTGCTAAAAGCATTATAGACCAAATTATGAAGGACGAGGATTTTGATTAATAACAATTTTTAACACATGGAAATGAAGTTATCATGAGTTAGAGACATTATTCGCATCCATTGCTGTCAAGATTGGAAAATTTTCCACCCTTTGACTCTGCAGCCTGCAGATTGGAAAATTTTCATTGCTGTCAAGATTGGAAAATTTTCCACCCTTTGACTCTGCAGCCTGCAGAACAATGAGAAAAACTTCGAAGGCCTACATCAAGCTCTCATGAGCCCACTCTGGCCCAGAGTTAAAAATCTGGAGAACCCGATGAAAATACAGTACAAACTGGAGTACCAAATTCCAGTCAATTAGAATCTTGGTCTTTTGGAAGGATATGTGACTATGCATAAAGGCGACAAGCAGCTAAGAAACAACTTCCTCATAACAATAATAATAACAAATTTCTACACCATTAAACCCACTAAACCAGAATTTGCGTATACTAATTAGAAAAATTAGAATTAACAAACAAAATTGTATATAATTCAGTAGCTGAACATCAAGATCATGATAGAAATTAAAACCCAAATAAGCCAGCCTTATTCCTTCAATTAAGAAAAACATAAACCAATCACGAAAAAACAATCGAACTCATATAGATCTAGCTCAGAAACCTAGCAGAACCCCCTGTAAAAGTGTAAAGAAGCATCAATCCGACCACATTTCACATGTATAAAACCAAATTGAGCTTCACAAATTTCCCAAAAAGGGATAGCAAAAAACAAAGCTAATTCCAATTTCCAACAACCAAAGTCATAGAATCAAAAACCAGATAACCAATATCGCAAAAATTATATACCAGTTTGTTGGTCTCCTTTCCCTTGTCGAGCTGGTCGTTCCAGGCCTGAACGGTGTGGCAGGCAATAACTTGTCCTTCTTCAGCCATTTTTTGTTTCTTTCAAAACTGAGAATCTCTTTTGTATTAAACAATTTTTCTGAATTTGATATTTGTGCGACTGGTTGCAAAATTCTATGACCATTATTTATAGTCGTTTCGGTATTTTTTATATACCAAAAATGCCCTAGTACTTGGACATCTTATTACGAATATGACATTTAGCGGATTTTGGACGCGATTTAGCGCTTTAGGGGAATTCATGCGACGTACTGACTTACGCTTATAAATCTAAAGTCGTCGGTGTGAACGCCGACTTGGTAGTTAGATAAAATGGCGACTCGACTTCTACGTAGATAAATACGCGGCGGAAGCAACGACGGATCACTACCAAAAATTTTTCTAGAGAGTTCCGAGCTTTATGCTTTTGACCCTCTCTAGTGGTTCAACTTCGACGAAAATGGATTAGGCCTAAACTGCCTCTTTGGAAGTTGGGCGGGGCCTTATAGACAAAGGGAAATTAAGAAAATTGATAAAAATTAGCTTATCAATCTAATCTCTCACTGCATCATCAATGTTTTAGAAGAAAAGCTCAAGTAAGAAATAAAGGTTTAAAATATTAAAAAAATATATATATATATACTAAATTGCACCAAGATTTTTTTGTTTTTCCATGCTTTAATATATGTTTATAACATAATTGCATTCTTACATTTTAATGTTTATTATTAATTTCTTTAAGTTTTGTATTTAATGGAAACAATACAAATAAAATTTGTTTGCTGTTTTGGAGTTGTTTTTGAATAATGATGAACTATTTTTCATTTTTAAAATGTTATTATTCAGAAATTTAAATATAATATGAAAACTAAAATCCTAAGTAAAGAGGAAATAAATCAATGATGTCAAATAATGTGAATATTTTCATACTATAGAAGAAAGTTTTAATTAAGGGTTAATGATATCATATATTCTCAATTATTGATTGAAACGAAAAATCTTTAAAAAAAAAAAAAAGTGATTACCCTTGAAAATACAATTGAAATATTTAAGTAACTATTGAAAAGAGCTAAAATTTGAAAAATACTGTCAAAAACTTATATAAAGTTAAAGAAAAATTACATGTTAAACTAATAATAATTTCATTATGAAGTATTGCAGCAACAGAAAAAACTATATTTTCTTAATTGAATTATAATCAATTTTTCATTAATTGAATTACATGTTAAAATTTTAATGGATATAATTATAATCAATGTGAGAGTTTGTTGGGAAAAAAAAATGATAAGATTTAAAAAATGGGATGGAATTAATCTTTATTTATTTTTTATTTTAGGAAAGGATATAATTAAAAAAAATGATAAATGGAGGATATATAAAATTATTATTCTTTAATGTGAATGAGGGATGTTAACAAGTAGTTTATCTCTTATTTTCCTTGAAGAGTTACAAAATAATATTAAAATTTTTTTTTTTAAGGAAAATCAAAAACATATATTTTCAAATCAAATACATCATATAAAGCTATATTAATTAATGAAATATGGAAGAAGTAACTTTGTATTCAAAATTTATAACAAATATTTGCATTATATATAATATTTTTTTTTGGAAAAAGACAAAAAACAGAGTAACATCTTCTACTTGGGATGTGATATTCCACCAATAATTTAATTGTATCATTCCGATATATTAAAAATTTTAAATCTAGGAGTTGAATTTTCAAACAAGAGTGATTATTCTTCTAATATGAACTATTGGCCTCTCAAAAACAATGATGTGGTGATTGGTGAAGACGAATATTTTTTTTTTTTTACCCCAGGATTGAAAATGATACGGCCAGGCACAGCCACAGCCACAATCCCACCACCGGCGTGGTGCAAAAACATTGACGATTTGACGTTGCACGTTGCAATTTGTTTATCCAATGAGACCACACGTACCACGTGAGATATATATATATATAATAAATCTCCAGATAACTCAACTCCCACGTGGGAAATTCCAAACCACACCCCAAAATTCGTACCCCACTCCCACTCTCTCTGTCTCCATATTATCCACACTCTCCTTTCCTCTGCTCAAAACCACCAGATTCTCCAAATCCGAATTTTAGATGACAAAATTAAGTTTGGAAAAAATCGGAATTATACCATTTTCCTGTTACCACATGGCCAAAGTAAACCAAATCATTACAACTTACAACCATTAACGAGAATGGATTCATTTCTATTTTCTCTTTCCAACTGAACCAACACAATTTCTCCCTCAAAATTACTAATCTTCCCAGCCCAAATATGGCTCTGCTTCAGCTCATTTCAACTCACAAACCCTCATTAAACCCTACTGCTGGCCTCTCTCCTCTAAACCCTAACTCCAATTTACTTTCTAAATCTACAACCTCAACTCTCCATTGCAACAATCGCCACCACCAACGCCGCCGTAGACGAAACACCAACTCTCTTAAATGCTCTGCCTCGTCATTCTCTGAAAAGCATCACGCTAACCATCCAAAACCAAACGATGTTGTTGAATTGCCGCTATTTCCTCTTCCTCTGGTACTCTTCCCTGGCGCTATCCTCCCTCTCCAGATCTTTGAGTTCCGTTACCGCATTATGATGCACACTCTTCTCCATACAGACCTACGCTTTGGTGTAATTTATTCAGACGCTGCTTCTGGTACGGCGGAAGTTGGATGCGTTGGCGAGATTGTTAAGCACGAGCGGCTCGTCGACGACCGCTTCTTTCTCATTTGCAAAGGACAAGAGCGTTTCCGTATCACAAATCTCGTCCGCACAAAACCTTATCTGGTGGCGGAGGTGACGTGGCTGGAGGACCGGCCGTCTGGGGAAGAGGATGTGGAAGCCTTAGCGACAGAAGTGGAGACTTATATGAAAGACGTGATTCGATTGTCGAATCGGTTGAATGGGAAGCCGGAAAAGGAAGCCCAGGATTTGCGGAGGAATCTGTTTCCGACGCCGTTTTCGTTTTTCGTGGGGAGTACTTTCGAGGGCGCGCCAAGAGAGCAGCAGGCTCTGCTGGAATTGGAGGATACGGCGGCGAGGTTGAAGAGAGAGAAGGAGACTTTGAGGAACACTCTTAACTACTTGACTGCTGCCTCCGCTGTCAAAGATGTTTTTCCATCTTCATGATAAAAAAGAAGAAAAAAGAAGAGGATAAACTGGTAGTTGAAGCACAGGAAGAGCAAAAGCTAGAAGAGGATGTGGAGAGTGTGTAGGTATCAATTCGCACTCTTTTGCTCTGTTATTTTATACACAAGCATTTACCAAGCTGTAAATTTTGATGTGTAATTTGTCTGTGTTTCTAATCATAATCATCAGATATTAAATTGTTAACATTCACAAACTGAATAAGATTTGCACATAATGGGTACTTGTTAATTGTTAAATATGATGTGCAATTCTTTATTTTACTCCTTTCGATCTTGTAAAATATGAACTGGCTTTTGAGAAGTCGATTGGGATAATATCAGTTTGATTATATTGAAGATGGGTTGTTTTGAATTCTTGAGTGATCACTGAATTCGTCTATTATGTATTGATGTTGTGTTAGCGGTCAAATTATTGAGTAATGATCTCTCAACTTGGAACAGCAGATTTTTTTTTTTTTTTTTTTTAAGAGTTTGCTATATGCCTTTTGCCTTTATTTTTCAGAAATTCAAAATTGGAGGTATTTGTTTTATTTGCAGGTGTCTGAGTGTCTCAGCCATAAGCTTTATTTTGTTCATTTTAAATATTGCATTGTAACAGCTCTGTGCTGTCAAGAAGAATGTGAAATATGCATATGAAAGTGAACAATATGGCAATGATTGATCACATTGTATATATTGGCAATTTGCAGTCATGGTAAGTAGGCAACTTGATCCTCACTTTTTAATGCTAATTGGATACAAGCATGGTGTATCTTTCTTCTTCATCATTTCTTATTCAGAAATCTAGTTTGCTGGTTGTGTATTTCTGCAACTTGTCAAGTTCAGTGGTCAGCTTTTATTTTTATTAAGAGGAGTTTGAAATTTTACATTCACTTGTGATAAAAGAAATGAAAATGATGGGTGATGGGTGATGGGTTTTACAAAGAGGTGAAAGGTTGGCTTACATAGGTTGCTGGAGACATCCAATAGTTCTTTGTTTGATGAACTTCATAGATGGCTTTTGATGACTGAATCATATGATATGATTCTTATCATCTAGCATGACTTAACCAGTGTTTAGAAGCTAGAACATGTCATCTAACAACAATTGTTAGAATAGACTCGTCAGTAGCAGGTGTACATTTGATGAAAGAAGGCTTGATGAATTTGGGTGCACGGTGGATTGGCGTTTTCAGAAAAAGGATAGGAAAAATGATATGGGCTTACTGGCAAGGAACTGGCTTTCTCAGCTTGGACACTAGAATCTGCTCAAAGCAATGAAGAGGATGTTAATGGAATAAGCTCAAATTGGAGTTATGATGATACATATGGTATTTTTTATTGTCTTAAGATGCTTGAGGACGATTTGTTCATATTCTTCAAAAGCTTACAGCAAAATTAGTCACCCTGAAACAACCCATAATTTTCTCACTTCCTTTCCGGTGTTTTTGTGTGTATTTTTGTTTGGGCTGTATCATGGATCTTGGTATTTCATTTCTCTATTAAAATATATTACAGCCTTCTGTGATAGCTTACCAGTTGAATATTAATGGATCTCCCAATCACATAAGTTCTTGATGGAAAAATTCAATTCTGGTTAGGCTTAGGCCGGAAAGGAGCAAATATAAATGTGAATATGTGGGTATAAATTTCTAATCAAAGTTTCAGCTGCAAATGGTTTTCGCCAACTTTTGTATCTGCCTCAGAATTAGTGGATTTCCCCATTGGCAATGAAGATATCTTCTTGCTTAACATTTGCTTCTAGCACACAAGTAAATGACTAAAATGAGCAATTGATGTCTGGCCAGACTGGAATCAGATTGTTTTGGGCATCGCAAGAGACCTAATTTGCTTACATGAAAGTAGCGTTAGAATCGTTCACTGCACTGCATCATTTGAATCACAATTGGCAGAACAACGGAAAGACACGGCGCCTGTGTTGGCGGTGGCCACTGCGGGGAGGCAGTGGAAAGGAGTGTTCGACTTGGTTAGGGACTGAGCCAGCAGGGGCGGTGGAACCTTTCATACGACATGCTGTTATACTACTACTACTTTTAAAGGAGCCGTCTTATAGATAAATTACACGTGGTCGTCTAACTAGTCGCATTGGTGAAGAAAATTTGAATTACCATTCCTCAAATTTGTTAAGGTTTTCATATTCAGTTAAAAAAAGTAAATTTCCCTTTTTAGGAATGCGATCAAATTGTTGTGCTCAACGAACAATTCGTCATCGAGCTTGATAAAACTTTGATTATATCTGTTTATCAAGTAGACTAATGAGATGAAAAGTTTGAAAAACCCAAATTTTTAGTCCTGTTAAATAAATGAGCAACCATGAATGAATGTGACCTTAGCTCAATTATATTCACTATTGGGCTTCTTATAAGTTTGTTTATGCTGTTTCATCAATTATTACATATGAAAACTAGAAGACTAAAAGCCTTTATATCTGTGTAACATGCTTAATGTATTTTCTGGCTTTCAAGTCCATTATTATTAACAATTAATTTCTTTTCGGGCAAAAAAAAAAAAAAAAAAAAAAAAAGCCTTTATCTCTATTATTCAGGAAATTAATACATATTCAGGAAATTAATACATATAATACATTATTCAGGAGTAATAAAGTAGCAAAATGCTGTTTTGCAGCTTGGGGAAAGCATATCATACGTAGGAAAGAAATGCTCACAACAATCTTATATCCAAGCCTGATGAAAGGTGCACTCAATTTCCAGGACTTCAGAATGAGAAGGATAATGCAAGTCTCCCACTTCCCTTGATTTCCCTGATAAATTCATCCTTCCTCTGTAAAGAAGATAACACCACGAAGCAGAAATCTTTACACTCTGTCTGACCAATGAGTTTTTATAGTTACACCAATAGGCTTCTAAGTGTAAACAAATTTCTAGTCTAATCTAAATCTAAAAAGCCTTTCCCTTTAATCGTGAAACATATGACTTCGACAGGAGCTTCATACAAAAATTGGGTAGTGTAAATGAAGATGGCTTTACAGAATCTGACCTTCAAGAAGGGAACTCCAACCACCAAACTTTCCAGATGAACTTTTCTTTGCAACTGTTTCCATTATTGTGGTATTACCTTGATGCTGCAAGCACGAGAGTCCATAATAGGTAAAACATTGAAAACAAACAAAAAATAGTCATCCAAATTCAAGCTTGTATAAATTGATACCATCACATAAATTTAAGCTAAAATGATAAACTACCTCTATCAAATATAATCTAAAACATCCATTTTAAAATCAGGGAATGCAATTGAATAACATATCATGCTGGTAATAATTTGAAACAATCATAATCCTTGTAAGGAATGATAGAATTCAGTATTCTAATGTCAATGTGTTATTCTATTAAGTCTGCGACCATATATCCTAAAACCTCAAATTTGTATGCCCAGTAACAATCACCTGAACAAACAAGATGATGCTTAGCAGAAAAATTATCAGCACAAGAATCTTATAATGAAGTTCAGTAGTTTGTAAAAATCTTCATAGAATGCCATTTTGGAATTGGAATTGCCAATATATATATATATAAGGATCTTAACTAATTATAACATTAAGGGGCAATTTTATGTTTAGCAGAAATTCAAATGACTGCGCAATTATGTGTAGCTTTGATAATTCGTCCAAATCACAATAAAATATCATACTGAAAGCAGAGAAGATAATGCTGACGACTAACCTTGAGGCATATGTTCCTTGTTGTGTCGCAAATTGGATAATCATGGGGGCAACAATGACGCCCATCCTTGCAACACACGGCTGAATCCAATTCGCAACATTTCCATGAAAAGCATATCCCGAAAATGCGGTGAATGCAGCAGCAAGTTTCCCCTTCTCCACAGCGAGTAAAAAGATCGCATCTAGTGGGTCCTGGTGGAGGCGGTGGTGGTGGATTAGGACTGGTCTTCTTTGGATATGAAGCTAGCATGTTGATACCACAGATCCCTCGAGCACTGCCACTGTTGCGCTGCATGTGCATATAACCATTCATTCCCCAGTATGGTCCCCAAGAGTTCTTCACAATCCAATAATCTACTCCTTTATCTGACCCATATCCTACAATCAACACAGCATGATCCAAAGAAGTTGAACATGGGCCAGTGAAAATCCCCTATCACACAAGCAACCAAAACACTTACAATCATATTGATGTCTATTTAACAATTTTCAGTAATGATTGAGATTAACCACAAGAACTAACCTTTGAGTACAACTGGAATGCTCTTTCACTGCCACAGATTCCCACACTCACAGGTTGAGTTGCAACAGCTTTTAGTAGCTCGTTCTCATTATTTTGGGGTACATCAACATATCCATCAATGGTTACGACATGCCTTTTCAACTGCAATGTGCGTAATTGAGAAAGGTGGTAAGGCTATAGCATTGAAAAACAGAATTCAATGTAAAAGTAACAAAACTACCTTATCCTTATTGCAGGACTTTCCCCGTCCTATATATGGATAATCTTCCTCAGTGTCAATCCCATGGTTGTTCGTGATAAATTTGAAGGCATAGTCCATGAGTCCACCCTCACAACCATTATTGTAAGATTTGTCACAATCAACTAACTCTTGTTCAGAAAGGCTAACAAGAGATCCAGTAGCAATCTTATTTATGCCTTCAACAGCTCCTGTGGCTGAGAACGACCAACAAGCACCTACAACATTCATAACCAACTTACTCTCAAGTACCTTATAACAGATGAATCAGCAATTTGTAAGGCAACAACATATATAATCTAGAAACAGCAAAATGAGTCAAATTACAATAGTACAATATAGCAATTAGTTAAAGAAAACAATTAGAGATTATTATAAGTGAGTATTACTAAAAAGATAAGAAATAATTATAAATTGAAAATGAGCATCAAGAATGGTCATATAAACACACCACAATTAAAAAGATTATTAAAAAAAAAAAAAAAAGAGTGACCCACCGCAGTTCCCTTGATCCTTGACCGGAGTCACAGCCCCTTTCTCTCTCCAATCAATTGAAGCTGGAACATCAGCAACAAAATCAGGCATTTGGAGATTAGACAGGTCAAGATTGATCGAGGCAGAAGAAAGACCCAAGCGAGAAGATTTGAACTCATGGTGGGTGAGATCAGCAAAGGCATTAAGAGAAAGGGTATAATAAGAAGAGGAAGAAGAATTGACCTGGCTGTTATGTTTCAGAACAAAATCATAGTTGTCCTCGAAGACTTTAAGTCTAAACAATTTCTCCTCTTGGGAAGCATAACTTTTGCCATGTTCTTTGCACCAAGTTTCAAAGAGCTGGGAGATGGTGGAAGAAGAAGAATACAGAGAAAGGCAAGAGAAAAGAAGAACGACCAAAAGGGCACAATTGAAGCTCATTTTTTGGAGGAAAGAATAGACAATAAAAGGGGTGTAGCCTTTTGGTTGGGTAATGGTTATATGCGGCTATGCGCGTGCGTGTGCTTTTGATTGGACTGGGAGGGATCCTACAAACGTGGTGAGCCAAGAAAGTAGTGAAACATGTCTTGTTTATACAGGAACTTTCCTTACAATTTCCTGATTTTTTTTTTCTTTTTATTATTGCACTTTCTTACCAGTTTTTAAAAGTGAGACTTGTTTTCTTATGTTCATGTCTGTGCTAATCTACTTTGTTTCTTTCTCCAACATACGAAAACATGAGACAGAGAGAGGCAGTTTCAGTGATCATGAGGTACACCAGCAGTTTTTTATTCAACAAAGGATAACAATACATATTATACATAAATAGTCACAAACAAAATAAATTGGAGCAACATTTTTTTTACTTTTATTTTTCCTATGGCTAAAATGTGGAAAGAAAGAACTCGATTAACGCTGCAAACCGAATCATATTGGACTATCACCGGGTGTTATGATTGGGCCTAAGCCACCTAAGAAGTTGGTGGGCTGGGTATCGTATATACTATAAGCTTAGCAGTTAGCGCTAATATTATGGGCTGAAGATCATTAACAGAGTATGTCTATGTCTAACTACTACTAAAGTTTGAAATTTCACTCTTAAATAATCTACATTAGCAAATTAAATAATCTCACATTTGTTATTAACTTATAACATTAAAGTTCTACGTTCTGAATTAATGCCACACAGTAATTACAATATAGAGAGACCTTGGGATACAATAATTTTGTATGATGGAGGATATTTTTGGGATCATGATTTTTCTTTTGACTAGTCATTTACATATTTATTAATGATTAATTATTTATTACTCTCTCCGTTTTTAAATAGATGTCGTTTAAGATTTTTACATAATAATTAATAATGTGTTAAATAACCATTATTACATAACTAAATAGACTATATTACCCTTAAATTTCAAATACTCCATGAGTATTCCTTTAATTTAGGAAAAAAAAAATAATGTATATTGAAAAAAGAAAAACGTCAAATAATATAGAATAAAATTAAACCCTCAAAATGTTATTTATTAAAGAACAGAGGGAGTATCTTAATAAAAAAAAAAATTAAATAATTAACTGAATAAAAATAAAAATAAAACTTTTAATTTAATTTTAAAAATATAAATCAATTAGTGCATTTTAATTTCTAGAGCAAAGTAAAGAATATTTTAAGTGTATTAATTACTGTATTGTTTAATATGTGAGAAATTAACTTGATTATTATGTATCTTTTTTTTTACACAATCACAATAGCTCATATTTTAATTTACCTAGTTTTATTGAAACATGGAACTAATATTTAAATATCACATCTAATGAATTGTTTTTTTTTTTTATTTTATATAATTAATTGTTTTTTTTAAGAGACCAAACTTGTATTAAACTTGGATTGATATATTATTATGACTAATAACTAACTAAATGCAATCCTAGCTGACATTGAAGTATTTGGGGTCTCCATTAACCTACATATATGATTCAAAGTGAAGTTTCTAAAGACAAAAGAATCCTTAAACGTTATGCAAGGTATTAATTCTTTTCCAAAAGCAAAATCTCGATTCACTTAAGATTAACTTTTTAGATAAATTTGATAGTTTTCGTATTTTTACTATATATATATATATATTTATAATTTTCGTATTATTACCAATAAATAAGAACGAGCTTTTATTAATTTATTACTACATTTCTGACGTGATAGCAATAGCCAATAAATGAAAACAAATTATAAAAAAAGCAACGAATTAAAAAAATAAAAATAATTTATTTAGTAAAAAAAAAGGATAAGGAAAAGAGAAGCATGAGAAATCTTGGCGGAAGAGAAGCAAGGCACGTGTACAAAGCACAGGGATACATATAATATGGATCCCAATTCCCAAATCCCAACTGTTCTCTACAGCCTGAATACAACACTACCTTCACTGCGATCACTTTCTATTTCTCTTTTTCATCTTCAAAATTCAACAAGAGATCAATAAATATAATCAACTTAAAGCCTTTATTATTATTATTATTATTAAAAAAAAAAAAAATCTGTTATCGTCTTAATTATAATAAAGTTTCGAAATCATGGACATCGATCCTCGCCACTATGAACAAGTTGTAAGTATTTTTTCGATTTTCTTCCTTTTTACCCTTATACTCAACCCTCATCGGTCTCTAGAAATTATTTACAATCTTATAAAACTAACAGTCGTTTCTCTCTGGTCGCATTGCAATAATACATTCGCTTTGTTGACCTACATATATTGATTATTGAAACCCTAATTTTATTTTATTAAACTTTACCAGCTTGGTTATTTTTAATTCATGTTTAATTGTTTATTAATCAATGAGTTTAGTTTATTTGATAAAGTTTATAAAGTGGTTATTGTTAATTTGTGCAAAATGTGAATTAATGGTTGATGGCAAATTGCATTCACAAGTGCAGGTTTGAATCTGTGCGAATGTTGTTTTTGCTAATCTATTCAACATCTTAGTAAGAAGGAAGCCTTAATTTTGGTTTCCATATTAGTAAAATAATATATTTTTATTGATTTTCGATGCTGATTGTCTTTATGGAATCATCAGTTTTCATACTGGGATTGATTTCACAGTATGTGCTCACTTCGTTCCCCAACAGTTCCATGACCAAAATTTTATTAAGTATTTTTTTTAATGTTATTATTGCTATATCTTCTTGGTTGCTTTATATTTTTAATGCTTATGTGTTATCTTCTTCATATTTGTTTACAGGCCATCAAAGACAATGACATTCACAATGTTGTTCTCTCATATCTGGTGCATAATTGTTATAAAGAAACTGTGGAATCTTTTGTTGCATGTACAGGGATGAAGCAGCCTGCGGATTGTCTTCAGGACATGGAAAAAAGAAAAAGTACGTGAAGATATTCAATTTTTAGGATTCATGACTCAAGTTTTATGGTCAATATTATCTTCACATTGGCTACTTTGAAAAGTGGATGCTTATTCTTTAATAGTTTTGCAACTCCTTAGTTATGTCATTTGCAGATTGTGGACAGAATGCTTTATAGAGATGCTTCTATGGGTTAAACTTGCATCCAGCAATATTTTAAGGATATGCCTATCTGAACTTGCTAATATATTCAAAATTTGTTTAATGTGGAGATACATAAAATTGAAACAATTTGGGTGGTTTTTAATATGCTCATTGGAGCAGTTTGAGCCTAACCCCAAATTAGTTACTTAAAAGCATTTTTTTTTATGTTGCTAATGTGTCACAATTTACCAGTGCCTACTTTGAGTTTGTCATAGGGGAACTATCTTTGTAGTCATGTTATTCTTTTTATGGTTTGCTCCTGGTTCTGTTTGTTTTTATATGCTATTATGCAATTGCAATGACACCTTTTCTTGTACAGTATAAATGCTTTGACACTATTTTTTGTTTTAATTGCTATGTAGACCTATGTTCTTCATTGTTGTGGTTCTAATTGTATGTTATGTAATCAGGAATTTTTCACTATGCATTAGAAGGGAATGCGCTTAAGGCTATTGAACTGACGGAAGAGCTGGCACATGACTTACTAGAAAACAATAAGGACTTGCATTTTGATCTTTTGAGTCTTCATTTTATTGAGCTCGTCTGTGCTAGGAAGTGGTGAGTAATATAAGACAGGTATTCAAAATCACGAGTTCCACATTTCCTTATTGTAAAGTCTTCTGTATATGTGGCAGCACAGAAGCATTGGAATTTGCTCAAACCAAGTTGACCTCATTTGGGAAAGTCCAGAAGTATGTTGAAAAGCTTGAAGTATGTTCCTTTCAGAGTCTATTCATTTTAGGCATATGTAGTTATGTAGTACAATTATTCTAGTTCTTTGTCAGAGAATAAAAGAGACTTACCTATTGCTGCAGGATTTTATGGCTCTGCTTGCTTATGAAGAACCAGAAAAATCTCCAATGTTTCATCTGCTAAGCTTGGAGTATCGGCAGCAAGTTGTGGATAATTTGAACAGAGCTATTCTTGGTTTGTTTCCTTTGTTACTTCCATGTTTAGTATTTATTTTTTTGAATGTTTTCAGTTAAACGTTGTTGATCTCACTACTAATTCATTGATCTTCAATAAAAAAAGCTCACGCAAACAGCCCAAGCTATACAGCAATGGAGAGGCTGATACAACAGACAACAGTAGTGAGGCAAACTTTAAATCAAGATCATGCCAAGGTAAGACAATTTAGTAGTTTTTCTTGTTGAAACTTCTTGTGGCTGGGTATGCTTACAGATGTTGCTGATATCTCAATTACTATGATTTTCTGGACACTTTCTTTCTTGATGTAATCTTAGATATTAGTTAATTATGATCTAGTTGATTGTGGTACTCTTTGATATTGTGTTGCACTCGCATATCAAAAACATAGGTGTTTTTGATTGCTTGGGTAAGTTGTGTTATGTTGGACACAAGATGCTGCTTTACTTTTCTAAAGTGTTAATATTTTATTCTTCAGTATGAACCCTTTTTTTTAAACTTCAATATTCACTTTTGTAGGATGGGCTTCCACCATTTTCTTTGAAGGATTTTCTCAAAGGCTAGATTGTGGATGCATTTCAAATACTTGTGGCAAGAGGCTTCACATCTTATTGCCACCATAAGGTTTTGGTGTAAGGTTTTGTCATGGGTAGATGATGATCACTGATGCCCTTGCATCTGTTAAAGTTGCCAAGTAGGCTGTCTCTTGTGTCTGGGTGTTCCTGTATTTGGTGAGGTATGCCTCCTTTTCATGGTTGGCCGCAATGCTGGTGCATTTGTCAACTCTACACAGATTGGATTTATTTTAGTTGGTGGTTTCGATGATCCAATGGCTTATAAAGTTTGCTTGCTAGTATTAAGACCTTAGGAATTAAGATTATTCTGTAGCCTAACATCAGATTTTGATTTGGCTTAATTAGGAGTCTTGTTTAGTGAAGCTAGGTTGAGATTCAAAGACCATGCATCTCATATCATCTTATGTGGGAAAAGCTTTGGGAAATTGTTTATGATATCACTCATGAGGCAAAAGCTGTCAGCAGTTGTGTGGCTGTAAATATATTCATATTCGAGTAACATGTTATTATCTGAAAATCACTTCTAGATTGTTTGATTGATTTTCTGCGCTTGGAATTCTCACCATTCATCATTGTCAATTAGCATTTGAACCCTCTATCGCATTGGATTGTCTTTGTTTTGGATGTTAAGTTGTTGATGTCTGGTTGTATAAATGGGAGGACAAGGGAAGGGGGTAATGATAACGAGTTAATGACCCCCTAGCCAGAGGTAGTATGCAGTTTTTATTTGAAAGTTCCTATTTAATTCTGGAACTAGAGTTGACATTTATTTTATTTTGTCTCGCATAATTTTTTATTTTATTGTTATAAATTCGGTAGTTAATGTGCTGAAGGTAAACCACAATCCTATTGGCAAATCTGAAAGGTTAAAGCTGCCCATTATAGTTCATTATTATCCATATTTGTTTGAAATTGGAGTCCTTGATGATAGCCTGAGAGAATATAATAAGGTCATCTGTTGGCCTGTGTGCTGCACTTACCATGCTGATAAGGAAGGATTGCTAAGTTATTTTCGGCTTGAAGGATCTCTTTTTGTCAAGATGATATATCAACCAAGCTACCCTCTTTCTCTTTTTCCCGAATCCAAGCGATATGATCACGTGCATCGCACTACAAATTGAAACACAAGATACACAAATGTGTGTCTAGAACTGGTGATTGGAATTATGGTGATATTTTTTTTTCTTTTAATTTTTGATCAGAGTGGAGGCAAAAATTTATCTACGTGAACCTTTTTCATCATTTTTACTTCATACTGAAATTAAAATTTGTTTAAATGTTGAATTGCTTTGCGCCTAAATGAGAAGTGATTGTCAAGTTTCAAATGCTTTTTTTTTTTTTTTTATCAATCAGTTTCTGATTATGATTTCGAATTTATAACCTTAACAGCTTTAGAGAGATGATTCTAGTAATAATGATCCAAAGTTCATATATGCCAAATCAAACACTAAGGTCATATTAAGGTTAGCCCAATCCCAAAATCGTTCCCAATTGTTAGAAGGCAGCAGAATCTTGTTGCACGAAAAAGCTCGAAAATTCAGTTCCAAAAAAAAAAAAGAAAAAGCTCGAAAATAAATTTGCTTCAGAATATACTTGGGCCATTAAAAAGAATTTGAGCGGCCTAAAAGACATTCTTAGCTTCAAACAACGCCGACTCAGAAGCAAAAGACAAAACAGCGCATTTATTGGGCTTGTTAGAACTGAGCATTTATTGGGCTGATCTAGACAAATGGGCTGAAACCTTGCAATATCTTAGTGTGAGTGTCCGCCTAAAATCCTGAGCCCTCCTTCTCTCTGATTCTCTGGTTTTTGAGACGATAATGGTGAAAGTGGCTACCCTTCTATCATCTCCGTTTCTCAGCCTTCAATTTGGTAACGATAAGCTATTCTTCGGTCATCTTCTACCTCACTGGTATTCTCTTCAATTCATTTTAAATTCTCTTCGCCTTGTAAATTGTAATTCTCCCGTCATTTAGGTTTCAAATTAGAGCATTTTGTACTTCTCTCATGGCAGACATGACATGACTCCATTGGTTCCTTTGTTTCGTTTAGGTGTTGTCAGCCTACTAGTAATTATGCTAGTTTCAGACCTTACGCGATTAAGTGTAGAGTGACTAGGCACAAAGAGGCTCCTTCGGTGAATCCTACTACTTCCTTCATAAGAGAACCTCATAAGTATTTTGATCAGGTGATAATCACCGTTCGTTCGGGAGATGGAGGCCACGGTGCAATACTTAACTTGCCTAGTCAGAGATCTTCCAAGTCAAAGGACAAGGACAAGACACGGAAGAAGAGCTCTTATAAAAGAGACTTTGATGGCTCGCTTATTCTCCCCATGGGTGGCCATGGAGGGGATGTAGTAATTTATGCGGATGAGGCAAAAGATTCGTTATTAGAGCTTCACACGAAAAACCGTTTTAATGCCAAACGCGGTGGAAATGTTGATGCTATGGGTGTGTTAACGTCGCAGTTGCATGATGGATTTGCTGCCCCAACTTTGCGTATTCCTGTGCCTGTAGGTTTGTACATTATTCTTTAAGCGTTTATTTCCTATAAATGTTGTGGTTACCGTTATTAGATTCCGGAGAATATATGAATAATTAGATGTTTTGCCCACAGTTTTCTATTTGTTCAATCAATAATAAGAATATCCTAATATGTTCGATAATGGGCTGAAAATGAAGTCATCATATATTAAGCTTACTATGTTTAGTCATGTGACAGGTACAGTTGTCAAGCATAAAAGAGGGAAGCTACTGGCTGATCTAGCACAACCAGGTGATGAAATACTTGTTGCAAGGGGTGGGCAAGGAGGGGTGAGATATTCATGCTTTCATGTGAACCTTTTGATAGCATTCTTTGTTTTTTTTTTTCCTTCTTCCCATTGGATTTGCTTGCACCTCTACCATGATAATTCATGCTGCTTTAATATGGTAGTGCTTCAGTTTGTAAAGATTTGAAAGAATTGGAGAATGGCCTGAGAAAATTATTGTATTAGAAGACTTCTTCTGTTTAACAGTTAATACAATACACCTGTTGGATATTGGTGTTGGTTATTCAGCTTAATGCTCGACTTTTATGCTCAATTTTGTTAAGGATTTGACAAATTGTTTGTGTTGGTTTTGGGGCAGATTAGCTTGCTAGAAGCACAAGAGGATAGAAGGAAAAGATTAATGGCTTTAACCACAAATGTGCTAAGAGATGACAGCGATAAGGTAAAAAAAAGTGCCCTGGATTTTTTAGTTTGCAATCTTTGTAATGCATCTGCATCTGCATTTGCTAGCTAGCTCAACTATTCTTGAGTTGATGTTGCTCAAACTGTTTTTGTTTTTGACAGGAATGATTATTATCAGCCTCTGTCTTCTAGTTATTTTTGTGTGAATCAAGATACATATAATGGGGGTGGAATCATACCGACATCCTTGTATTATTTCAGTTGGATAGGAAACCTATTTAGTATTCTTGTATGCGGATGAATTATAAATTGTTCACTCATCTCATGGAAAAGGCATTTCTAGTTCATCTATTCAGCAGTGTTACTGATGAAATGTAGCAAAGCTATCTTTTGATCTTAGACAACAAATATTTGAATAGTTCTGATAAATTCTGAACTTCATTAAAGAGGTATAAAATACCAATGATGACACTGTATGACTAATGACTTGTCACCAGTGAGCATGCGTGATTGATATTCCTCTTTTATGCTAATATGGATGCTAAACTTTTATGTTTGCAGGTTTTAGTTATTGGTCAGCCTGGGGAGGAGGTTAGTTTGGAGTTGATTCTACGAGTTGTTGCTGATGTTGGACTAGTTGTGAGTGTTCTTTATTTTGTTTTCTTTGTGTGTTAGTTTAGTTATTCATAAGCATACAACCAGTTCTAAAAATTTCTGATTTTACCTGATAATCATTTCATGGCTGACACTTAACGGAGTATAAATTATATGAAAATTAATTAGAAAAAGCTGTTATATTCTTCTGATTCCAAGAGATTTACCTACATTTTTTAGGGTCTTCCAAATGCTGGAAAATCTACCCTTTTGGCAGCCATAACACATGCTAAACCTGATATTGCTGATTATCCTTTCACAACTTTGATGCCAAATCTTGGGCGTCTAGACGGTGATCCAACTTTAGGGGCTGCAATGTATTCATCTGAAGCAACATTGGCAGATTTGCCTGGTCTTATAGAAGGTGCTCATTTGGGAAAGGTATTATTACTTTTCACAACTGTTTCAGCAGCAGCTTATCTAGAGCTTCTAGTTGCTAAAATTGAACCTTCTCATTCTCATCCTTCAGGGTCTTGGTCGCAATTTCTTGAGGCATCTTAGAAGGACTCGGCTGTTGGTCCATGTTGTTGATGCAGCTGCTGAGGACCCTGTCAATGATTATAGAACTGTTAAAGAAGTATATCTTCTGCTAATCACATGCTCATTTTGCTTGATTATGCATTTCTCTTGAAAGATATATATTTTAGTTTCTCTCAACTATATAAACACACAATTCTTTATGTAATTTCTGACATGACTTGTATGGTTAAACTTCAGTAAATATTGGGTTGCTGCTCAAGTCGAGATCTATATCTTAGGGTCTTTATAAACATTTCTACATGGATCCAGTTTGACTGACGTTCATGTTAGTTTGTTGTAGCTTTTTAGCATTTTAGTTCACTTTGGTACATGCGGTACTACTAAAGTTATCTATATTACATGATAGGTTTTTCTTTGGAAGTGGGTGTTGTTCTCTACCTATGTAGATTTGTATATGTTTCTTAGATGACTGTTCAAAGCATTTAAGATTTCTCATGTGTGCTGCAAGTGCAATGTTCTTGTTGAAGATTAGGAGGGTGGGCAAAGAATGTCATAAACAATTAATTAAATCATGCTGGCCATGTATCTCTAACTCTGAATCATTTGATGAAACGTTAAGGCCACACTTAAAATTGTTTGGATTATTGGTCATCCTTCTGTTATCCTCTTCCATTGATATCTCAATATACCTGCCAATCAGGATCTTCATGCTTGAATCCCATATACTCATAGGATTAAAATTAGTCCTGGTTCTTGAGAATTCCAAAGGAAAAGGGAAAAGGGAGGGAATTTGAACTCATAAATATTGCTTATGGATTTGATCTTCTGCTGAGTTAAGAAGGGTTTGGCTTCCTTATGGAATTCTTTCCTCACCTACTTCCTATGTTGCTATCATAAGTAGGAATGTATGGAAGTTGTCTGTCCTTGTTGTCTATTTCATTTTAATTTCAATTTGTTTGACTGCTAATAATTAGATTTAATAATTTACAGGAATTGAGGATGTACAATCCTGAGTACCTTGAAAGACCATACATTGTGGTTCTAAATAAGATTGACCTTCCTGAGGTATGTCCATTTTGTGATCTTTTCTTTTCATATGTTGGCCCTTTGTTGTTGTAATATGGGTGTTTTTTTTGCTACTAGTACTGATGTGACTTGATGTGACTGCACAAAATGCTTGATTGCTCTTGTATAATCTTGCTCTAATTTTAAGAAAAAATATTTCTTGCTCTTTTAGGCGAGGGATAGGCTTCCGTTGTTAACTGAAAAAATAGCGAGAATTGGTAGTGATTCTGCGCCAGAAGTGATGCCCCATGATGCATTTCAGTTATTTGAAGGAGGTGACAATGCAAATAAACTATCTTCCAATTTCTCTAATGGAGATAAAAATGATAAAGAGATAGAGGACTATCCAGCCCCTCTTGCTGTTGTGGGTGTCAGTGTTCTGTAAGTTCATATCATGTTTTGTTTCTCCTATCTTCCTAGGCTTTGTAAGACTTTGAGTGGTTCATGCTATGTATGCCTAGCCTCAAGGTTGCAATAACCATCTATTATAATTGTGGCTTGGCAGAGTGAGCTTAACCTTCCTTATCTTCAGGGTTTTATCATGCAGCCTATTATTAATGGTGTCTTGTATGTTGTTTAGAAATTGGAGACCTTTTGTTTCTTCTCGTTTTTTCTTATCGCGCATGACATGCTTGCATCTCTTTCCTTGTGTTGTTGGGAGAAGGAAAAGAAAGATGCCATTTCATCCCAATTATTATTAGTATTATTTATTTTCTTGGCATGATCACTAGTATTTTTGATATTGGGGTTTAAAAAATCAAGCTTGTTAAACTCTTAATTAGATATGTTTTGCATCATTTTTTTCATGGCAGTGATCTCTTTATAGATACTGTTGACAATCATTCATATTCAGGCACACGTACTGTAGGTTTGCGGATGCAATCACCTGAGGAAAAAGAACTGTCTATTGTTTATAGACTTTTGTGTGAGCACATGCAAAGACACTGGTTATTCACTTGAGTTATATCTAATGTTTCTTCTTCTTTTAATATCGAGGGAGCTAAGTGAAAGCTATCTTTTTCTTTTTTCTTTTTTTTTCTTTTTTAAATCTCTCTTTTGGTGGTTTTTTCAGTGAAGGCATCAGGGTAAATGAGATGTTGAAAGAGATTAGGGCTGCGTTAAAGAAGTGCAGAGATTCTAACGATGCATTGGAACCCAAGTACTAAACCATGAGAGCGTCAAAGTTGTAAAAAGTCTTTATAACATCTTTACGGCCAGCAGCTGGTTGACATGAAGCTTGCCATGATTTTAACTTGGTCTCTCCATTGATGGTCGAGAGAATACAGATCCCGAAGTGCAGAACTGCAATTACACTACCAACTTCCTAACTTAGCTAGATATACATTTATACAATGCTTACTATAAATCCTGTCTTGAATCTTTGTAATTGCCATATGTGTTGGATCTAGGGCTGCAAATTAGCAAAGCTGTTCGCGTGCTGTTTGGTGTTCAGTTCGATAAAAATTCGTTTGCGATCGCATTTGTTTCGTTTTATAATCGAGTTAAGCTTGAGTTTTATTTTAAGATTTGATTAATAAACGAGTTGAGTTTGAGCAAATTTAAGTTCGGCTCGATTAAGTTTGTAAACAGGCTTGAGAACAATTCGATTAATAAGCTCACGAACAGTTTAATTAATAAGTTTGCGAACAGTTCAATTAATATTAATAATATTATTATTATTAATTTAATAATTTTGGCAATTTAAAAAATATATTTTAACACTTCTATAATTTTTTGATAATTTAATATGACTGAAACACAAATATTCTTATTTTTTTATATGTGCATTTTAAATATTTCTAAAAGGGAAACAAATTATATATTTAATTGTATTTTCAATTTATAACAAAAATTACTCTTTAATAGGAAAATTATTACCTTTTTCTTAATAATAAAATATAATGATCATCCATTTAATTCATAAATTATATACATTTTAATTGTTGGATTAGTCAAGTTATATATATATATATATATATATATATATATATATATATATAGTTTGATGATATTAAACAATTATTTTTTTTTTCAAAATTAATACTACATTATATTCTTATAAAGATATGTATCTCTTAAATAAATATTATAATAGTAAATAAAAAATCATTTAGAATATCATAAGATTTTTTAGATCATATATTTTTATATGAAATTATGATTTGTATAATTTAATTTAATGCATTATATATTAAAATGACAATCAATAAAAAAAAATTTATATTAACTAAAACTAAATATAACCATATATGTAGAAATTAATATATCATATATTAAGATTGTCTTGTATTGAATTATTTGAAAAAAATATATGTACAAAAAGTTTTAAATATCATATTAATTAACACTAAGATATAAACACATATTATAGTTATTTTTAAGTATTTTTTGTTATAGTTATTTTATTAGAAATGAATATTTAAAAAGTTGAGTATTTTGATGAGTTACAAACGAATTTCAAAATGAGTTGAGCTCAATTATAATTTATTAATGAACCGAACTCGATTATAATTTATAAACAAATTTTTGATGAGTCGAGCTCGAGTTTCTCTAATAGTTAAACAAGTTGAATTTAATCATGATTTTTAAATTCAATTAGAGCTCAAAAAAAAAAAAAAAAAGTCAAGTCTGAGCAAGCTAAAATTTAAATTGATTATAACCCTAAGTCTTGAATCAATATGTGATTTTCGCTGCTTTCTAACTAGCTGCTGTACAATGTAACTGTTGATATTTTGGGTCAAAATTTTGTATTTGTAATGTGTGCAAGGCTTTGTCTCCACTGTGTCTGGCTGCTTACAGGCTTTTATGGTTGTGTTGTGTGGACTGTAGATTATGACTGCCAGTTGTAAATATCATTGTCTGTAGATGGGATTTGGTTTAATTTGACATAAGGTTTACTATTGCGAGATTTTATTTAAATTGACAATTGAAGTAACTGTAGAAATGTTATCACGTGTTATGTGATTATGTCTATTGCTAAATGAGAGAAAGTTGGTTGAACATTGCAAAGACATTCACAGCTTTACAAATTTAGGTGGTGTTAAATTACATGATGAACATATGATTTATATTAATAAATTATATAATTATAAAGAGAAATATAATGATATTTATAGAATTACAAAGAGTCATTTATGGTGTCACGCTCCGAATCCGAAGGCACGTGACCGGTACTAGGAAATGAGAAAGCTTAAGACTTCCGGAACCCGTAATAAGCCTGACTGCTCAGTAAACGACAAAACATCAACATGACAGCTGTAACTGTCACCAATCAAGGGCTATGGGCCCACCTGATAAGATGAACCTGATAAAATATCATATCAAAGCCACTTAGAGCTATCATTTCAATCTCATCAATTTTCTCATTAAATCACATCAATGCCACTCAGGGCCTTTATCTCAATAATATTATTAATAACAATCTCATCATCAGGTTCTTGCTCAACAGATCACCACAACTATAGAGAGGAATCTCTGATTTTCTCAAAACTTGACATTTAACAAAATAACAATGCGGAGTGTTAAAGTTTAATAATACAACACGATATAAAATTAATTACATATCTGAATAAATAATTATATTCCACTACCGAAGGATGATGGCAGGAACAACTCAACATAAACTTTACTTCTTAAACTCAACCTGCAACCTGGGAAAAATTGATGAATAAGAATGAGCATTCAACTCAATGAATTATATAGTTATCAATATAACGTGCCATTCGAATGCTGAAATGCTAATGCAATGTCACATAAACATTTAATAATATAATCACACATATGGATGAGAATCAGTCCACAAGAATCTTTCTATCATCAAATACGGGGAGCCGACCTCCACCTTGGCTCTCTGTGTCCAACTGAAAAATACTCATAATATCCAATACATAGGGTACCAGCTATCCCTGGCCGAAGCCATGCAGCGACCCGACTGGCAGCAGCGAGCGATGAGCAAGCTCCTAAGCTATCATACACCAGTCCTAGCTCATCCATTATATATCATAATCATGTTCTTAGTGATTATGTGTCATCTCAATACCATCCAGCATTCACAATAATTATGCAACGCACAATTAATAAATCATTCACACACATGTGTCATAATGCGTAACACATATTCATAATGCATATTTATATATATAACATCCAAACAATCAGTGGATGAATGCAAATGAAACTTTATTTAAATAAAAGAGAATGGAGCATTATACTAAGCTATATATCTCACAAACTAGACATATCTCCAACTAGCTATCCTCAGCGTGCGACATCTCGCAACTGGAGAGACGTCTGAACCCAAATACTGTATAACAGAATATATTATCAGATCACTGACCATTAAACTATCTAAATTCATAATAATTCCGCTACGCGGAAATAAACCATTCTAACATCAAATTAATCATCAGAGATAAATTCCGGACTGTTGGGCTCACTCATCGGAGAATAGCCGGAAAAGTCATCGAAAAATATCAACGGTGTCAGATAGCGGCGAAATTGGTATCAATATATTCGTATCGAAACGTGGATACCGAAAATATGCACCACTTAATTTTTCTCTCCGGCGGATTGTCGAAAAGACGCGTCGGCAGATCCGAAATTACACTGAAATTAGGCAAAAATCTAAACGTTCACCAAAATTCACAAATGAGATACTGAATCGAAGCTTACGAGAATACGAATCCAACGGTACATGAATCGTTGAAAACGGAGGTCGAAAAATTGACAAAACAATGATTGGAAGCTCGCTGGCCGGAGGACGCTTTTCCGGGAGGTGCGGCGGCGTAAGGCGACCGGGCTAATGCCGTTGGAAGCGTCTCGGCCTCCCCTTCATGGTGGTCCGGCGCGTGTTCCGATTGGATGACCGGAAGGCGACGAACATGGCAGTTTTTCGATTCTGCCCCTGACTCTCTCTCTCTCTCTTTGCACTGTTGACCACCGTTCTCTGTTTCTATTCTTTTTTAAATTCTGTTCCTTTCTTTACTGTTTCTTCACTTTCTTGTTCCTTATCTATCCAATATAATAATAATAATAATAATAATAATAATAATAATAATAATAATCTAAATCAATTTAAATAAATTTTAACTTTAAATAAATAATTAAATAAACCAATTAATTTACCCAAATAATAATAATATCCATTATAACTTATAATATTTACTTTAATTTATAATTCAAATAATAAATCAATTTTACTAATTAATTTACTTAAACTTTAATATCAATATTAAAATCAACATTTTCTTAATTAATTTAATTAATCCTTTAAATAATAAACTACTATAAATCGAACCATAATTTATAACCTTATAAATATTACATTTTCATAAAATTTCAATTATACCAAACATTTTATTACTTTTCATATTTACCATAATCAAATAT